>BQNB010095366.1:5386-25889 GCA_026074375.1 Tanacetum coccineum
GGGTTATCTCTCAGCAAGCACTTTTGTTTACAAAAACGTCTTTAAGTTAGACTTCCTTCAGCTTCAGTCAATCTCGTGTACGCTCACGTGTCCACGTGTGATCCATTCAAACATCCTCATAATCTTAAATTCATGAATGACCTTCAACATTCTTGGATATTGACACAACATAGACGGAAATGGAAATTCTTAGAATATCCACACCATAAATGTTTGCTGAACTTACTGCCGGCATGACTCCATTAACCTATCTTTCAAGAGGAAATCAAACTAGTCATATCATAATCATAATATACCAAAAGATATAATAAGTATCATATCCAAATACATCACCATATAAAGAAAATAAGGATAATAAACTGTTCACAAAAAGGTAAGAGCACATATGTCCAACAGTCATGGTGATCATGCATCAAGCTAGGTCTGGGACTGAGTCTGCTGAGTTGAGGTGCCTGCACCATCGGTCCTCCGCCTAACTTTACGTCACTCAAACTCTCAGTGTGTATAAGGGATGATCCTACCATCAAACCTCTGATATCTCATGCCCCTCTCATCTATAAGCTCGATCATGTGATCTACCATCCAAGACGAATACCTGGCATGCTTAGTCGTCAGCCTCTCTATCATCTTACGCTGTTGGCTGAGGCGCTGCCTTATCTGCTGCACCTTTTCCTCAAGTCTTTGTAGTCTATGTGCAGCGGTCCTAGGAGCGGGAGCAGCTATTTGAGGCATCTATGGTGCCTGCTGAGGTGCTGAATCAGCCTGAGCATCCTTCTGATGAGCATCTTGAGGAGCCTTAGGATCAATCTCAACATCTCTACCCGCAGCTCCAACCTGCTGCCTCTATGGACCCATAGCAACCCAAGCGACTGTATCAACAAGTCTCTTACTGTAGGATATTAGAAATCATAACACAATCGAATGACTAGTGGATTAGCCAAGTTCTAGAGAGAGAAAGTGAGAGAGAACTTTCTATAGTGAGAAAATGAACTTGTATTAATGAAATGGCTAACCCACCTCTTCCATGGCATGGAAGAGGCTTTTATAGTAACAACTAAAACTGGCCTAAGGCCTTGGTAAGGGCTAACACGTTGGGTTTAATACCCAGCCCATTACCGAACATTATACATTAACTACTTAACTACGAGCAACAATAAACGGTAAAATACACAGGGTGACCGAGTCTTTTTCTAATATCTAACAATCTCCTCCTAAGGGAGGTCACCCCAGAAAATACTAAATTAAGCTCAGCTATCTATTTCTTGTGTGCAGCTCGTAGTCTTTGATTCTTCATGCATTGATTTCTTTGTACATAATGTAGTAGTGTTCTTTTGAACGTAGTTCCTTTAACTTATGTAATCTTTGAGCATTCTTTGAGATCATCAGCCACAGTAAATCTTCAAATCATCCTTGTGGTAGAATTGCATCCATGTGATGTTGTGACCTTCGGACCGGCATGCTCACACTTTTCTGGATCATGATAGCATTCATCCTAGGTTACGGAAGCTTGTATTTAGTCCTTTCAATTACCATGATGTCCTGTTGATTAGGAATATTATGTGAGGAGCATGGGATGCGAACTGACAGGTATCTTTTAGCCAGCTGATTTGCTACGTGTCGGGGATACTTGCAAGTATATGTTAGTAATAAATAGACGAAAGTGTCTTTGTTCACTTTCGTCGAATAAGGTTACAAGAACCACGGTTCCCCGTTAATCAGTATAAATACTGCCTATAATCAAGTAGAATTCCGAAGAATCTCCTTGACAGGGTATCCCAGCTGCAATAGCCATTCTTTAAACTGGATCTTCTCAAAGTAGAACAAAGCACGGAGCGGATGAACCAGTGATTATAAAAACCCCTGATTAATGAGAGAATTGATTTAAAATCAGTCGCAACGTGTCACTTAAAAAAGATTTTTTTTGTGTCACATCGTGACGTTTTTATAACATAAAATCAAATTTCATTAGAAACGCAGGTTGTATGTTTGGGTGGGGTGGGAAGGGCGGGGATGGACGGAGAGCGAGCGTCATCGCGTGTGACGGCTCGGAGCGGCGACGTCAGTAGGTTGGGTGAGCACATGCGTGTGAGCGGAGGTATTTATCCAACTGACGAGAGGCAGGAGCGTCGGTCAGCAGAGAGCACGGGGGGTTCGAGGAGGGAGGGGACGAAGAGGGGGAGATGCATAGGTAGGGCGAGTAAGAGAATGGCGTAGACGCAGGTGCGTGAGCGGATGCATTTCGCATGTTAGGTTCAGCGCAGTTAAGGAGGCCCAAGAGAGACGTGGGTCCGGACATGTCAGCGCGAGACTAACGAGCGAGTGTGTTTGTGCGAGTATTTCTCTGATACAGGGAGGTAACCGCGCGAGCATCAGTGGTGGGATAGGATGGGATAACCGATGGGATCGTAGCAGCGCAGACGGGGGCGGGTGGGGAGGGGGGGCGGAGCTCGGTGTGGGACGAGAGAGGTCAGCGAGGTGTCGAATAGCCGGGAGCGCGGCGGAGTGAGGATGAAAGGCGCTTAGGACTCGAGGGATATGTGAGTACATCGTTACGTTATGTAAGATGACATGCTGTGAGGGTGGAATTTAGTAGCGAGCATAGGTGGGTGAGAGTGTGTAAGTTAAGGAGTTCGCTTGGAGAGTAAGAGTGGATGTGACAGGTAGAGAGTCTCATGCGATCTACGTGAGCTCGTACGAGAGGTGAGATGGCGAGGCGTGTGTTGTGGTGAGATTTTGAGAGTGTGGCGGGAGTGTTCGTGTGGATGCAGGCCAAGCCGAGCGGCGGGATTATTCAAGTATCGGTACTAAGGCAGCGGGGTGTATGTGATGAGAGTGCAGCGTAGATAAAGAAGTGGGGGCATTATCGTGCGCGATGGAAGAAGTAATGCAGCGGAGCGAGCTCATGATGTAGGAGTCGATGGCGTTGTGGGCTGAGGGATGTGAGTGGTCAGTGCGTGGATGCACAAGTGTCCATGATACGAGTGTCGGAGGTCAATATTCGACCGAGTGCGAACGCATGGTGGGGGATCTGATAGCATGTTAGTGACCCGGTTTTTGCCCTAATGTTTTAAGGGAGGCGTTGCTTTCTGTTTCACCCTTTATCTTATAAACTGTTTTTTTTTCATTTCTTCAACCCCATTGATTGCTTTAGATACCGAGGACTTCGAAGGTACTGGCGTACGCGGGGTGCGGGGGGGGGGGGGGGGGGGGCGCGCGGGGGGGAGGCGGGGGGGAGGGGTGGGGGGAGATGATGTGGGGTGTCGTTCCAGTTACGCTGAGCAGGCGCGAAGAGCTCGATCCGGCAGCTAAGTCCCGATTAGATTGCTCACAATACCGTTGCCGGTTTGTGGGTAGAAGCATAGAGGAGCCTGGAGAGGGGACGATTCTACAGCTACGACAGGAATGGTAAGAGTGTCCCTGGTCAGAGAGAGGCCCGATCGGGGCGGGTGCTGCGTCCGGAGATCAGTAGTAAGCATGTACGCGCTAACCTGTCTGGCGAGATCATAGGAACATGTACCTAACCTTACCATCCTTATGAGTCCGATAAAGTAAGTGCGGGGTCGGTCTTTTGGTACCGTTCTCTTTGCCATAAACCAATTGAAAAGTCAATCAAGGTACTTGTGATATAAATATCAAAGCCATTGTACCTTGTTTGTTTTGATGATTTAGAAACGCTCCCCCTCAACAAGTGCGTTGGTAATCGAAACTGTTTGGCACATGGAGGAAGGAGTACCTGCTTGAGTCTTAATATATTACATTTTTATCAGATTTAATATTTAAATCACATTCTCTCCCCTGATCAAAAATTTCAAACCCTTTGAGATTTAGGATCTCAATTGATTTAAATATGTTTAAAAAATGGGAGAAAATGTGGTCTGATTAAATACAAGCCGATATTGGAACTTATATATGCTCCCCCTCAATTAATGAGGGATTCTGTATGTGTCAATTTTTGATGATTTGATAAATGATTTGGAGTTTAACGAGAAACTCATGAAAAAAATTCATAAACTGACACATAACACTAATTACTACATAACTAAGTAATGTATAAAGTTTACAATATAATACACATGATGTTGACCTTTTAAATGGAATGACGATTATCATTCCGTTCTCTAAAGAAATCCGTAGTCAATATCACGAACGCGTCCACCAACAAAGCATTCTAGGTTCCGGTAGATACTTCTCGTCTTCAGTCGCCTTTCAATAGCCGTTATGAACTCGTTGCTCCTTGTCACATCCTTTTGAGTCCAGAATCGAGTATTCATCCCTGGATTGAGCCGACTGATCTTGAATTCCTTGACTCTGTAAGCCAGTGCTTCTAGAATACGTGTCAACGTGCCGTCACTGAACTTGTATATCTCGTTGAATCGCATGATCTTTCGGTCATTGTTATTGACCGGAAACACTACTGCTCGAGGAGACTCAATGATGGTATAATCATGCTTGAACTCGTATCCTGTAGCATCCCATCCTGGTTTAGTGAGGTTCAGCTGAGTTTGGTAGATTTCAATACCGAGTTGGAAGTCTTCAACCCGCTGTCGAATCACTAAGTTTCGGGTCCACAGCTTGACAGCAGTTGATAGCATCCTTTTGTCTGAACCTGGAAGATGATCGAGATGACCTTGCAAAAGGAGCAAATTCAGGTCTTCAAAGTCACTGGGATACATGTTCTTGAAATCCTTTTCATCAATCATGTGTTCTTGGTGATCAGCTCTTCGGAGGACAATTTCGCTCAAGTAGTCATATCCGTATCTTGAGTAGGCTTTAATTCTGACAACACAGAGAATCCGCATGTGTGTTCTGACATCTTTTCGATGTGACAGAGAATCATGTCTATCAATATAGAACTTCTGTCGAGTAAACCACCAGTGAGAGATGCCATATTTATAACACCTCGTATTTTAGGTCATTGTATGACATTATGTAATTCATAATTTATTTTTAGGGTTTTACGCGTTTACCAGGATATCTTGAAGCCTTCATCTTGGAAATCGGAGTGCAGGACAGCTTCCTTGCTGCCATATCGTAAATACTTGGTTATGTGGTTTAATTTAAAATCCTTTGACTATTTAAAAAACAGACCTTAAATGACCATAACACATGGATAAAAATAAAAATACATTGTATTTGTATGTTTTGCATTCGTATTGTGTAGGAAACGGTTGTTCAAGAAAAGGACAAAGTCAAAGCCAAAAATGGACAAAACCGAGCACGGAATGGAAAGAGCGTGAAGAGAAGTCAAAATTCAAAGTCAAAGTCAACCCCGGAGTGTGGATTTAGAAAGAGCATCAAAAACCAAACCCGTAAACTTAATTGCCAAAAGTGGGCCCACCCGTACCCACCTAGTGGGCCCGGGTCAGCCCACTACTATTACAAAACCCTAAAACCCTTTTAAACCATAATCGGCCCAACAAGCCCAATGCCAAAAACCCCATTAACCCTTAACATTTGTTAACCACAAGGACCATGCATGTAATAACCCTTATAACTTTGGGGACTATTCTGCCAACAGCACCATAAAAACTTGTGTCACCACCAAGGACGTTCTTTGCAAACTCCCATTGATTGAGGTGGACTTAACTTGCCAGTCTCTCAAACTTTCACCCCTGTCACTCAAACAGGTTTTCCCGCTAAATAAATCCCCTTCTCCCCTGTCATTGTCCTACCTCGGTTACTGTTCATAACCAGCCAAAACCCATTACACCACCCTTCCCCACCCCCACATGGCCTCAAGACACCTTGGCAATCCTAAACCCCTCCATTGGCCAAGGGATACGACAACAACATCAAGGGTTGAGATTACTCGGATTGGGCACCAAGAAACTTTGATGGCCAAGATTGCTTTGAGCTTATACTCACACAACAAACACACTCCTTGGTCTCTCTCTCAAAAGAAACACAAACGGGTGAAGTCAAGAGATGAAGACCTAGCTCGTTTAGTATAAAATAGGACTTTGTAAGCCCTTAGAGGCATCTAGCTTTTTTACTTTTTCCTTAACTTAGTTTTAATCAGCTTATTGTATTCTCTTGTATGTCTTTTAAAAGCTTAAAATGAAATTCACAAGTTTATTTTTTTAAATCCGTTTTCAAGTTTTTAAGTTTCTTTAAGTATTTAAACCTGCTCTCATAGATCTTTATTTGTAACCTAATATATAAAACTGTGTTCATTTAGTAACTTTAATTTGTTAATGTAGTTGAGTAAAATAAAAAAAAATGTAACACCCTCAGAATTACCTCCATAGATTATTAATTTGGATTGATAAGCCAGAAATGGATGGGCTTATAGACTTTCAACCTAGATTGGTTTTTTTATAAAAGCTAGAGCCTTGTAGATTGCTTAATTGCCTGTTTTGAGCAAGGGCTCTTGTGAAGTCTCATTTCTCTTTTTATGCTTATTTAATATTCTAAGTAGTTTATTTTGTGCTATTACTGCTATTTTGCTTATTATGATTTGTTATGTCTTTTGGATGCTTGTTTGATGGCTTTATTGTCCTTTGGTTATGAATTTACCTCACTCTGTCCATTTTTAGCTAAATATGCTCATTTGCTTATTTAGTGCTTATCTTTGCTTGAATTTTGCTTTATTTTGCTTAATATTTCATACTTGTCATCTGTTTTTAAGAAACCTTGCTTAAATCTTAGTTAAAACTAACCTGGAAATTTGATTTAAGATTTTTAAAGGAGTGTTGGGTTAACTTTTAAAATGGGTCAAAAACTGTGTTGTTAATTGGGATTGGGGTATCTAAGTTTAGATTTAGCTAGTCTATTTTAGTTTTAGATTAAAGTGTTTTATAAGTTGTCATTGTTTGAATTTTATTTTTTAGTTCTAAGTAGTCCTTAGCTTACAAATTGGAGCTTAAAAACTCACTTCTTTCGTTTTATAGGATTATCTATTGGTTCTTGCTCATTTGCTGATGTTTTTTGCTGTTTGGAGTTGTAGTCTTAAAATTAAGTAAGAAACCATAGCCTATTAGCATGCATTTGTTGTTTGCATTTGTCAAATACCTGTCAAAGAGTTGCTAAGTATAGAAAAAAGAAAGTGAAATTGGCATTTTCCTAATTGCTTTTTGTAGCTATTAAATTTCAAAAGAGGCTTTTGATTGTTGTTATGAGATCTTTGGGGTCTAATCTTGATCTGTTTGAAGGTTAGAAGCCCATAAGGATCTGTTTGCTAACTTGTTTTTAAGCTAGAAAAGTCCTCTTTAGCTTTTTGATTGACAGTTTTTGGCCAATAGCCATTTGGTTTATTTTAGCTTATCTGCTTATTGTTATTGATTATTTAGATTTAGCTTAGCTTATTAGGTTAGTGTAAGCCCATTTTAGCTTATTTAGTTTTGCCATAAGCTTATTTGTGCTTATATGCCTTCGATGTTGTATAATTTAAGTGTTTTTAACTCCAATTTATATCTTTTCTGTTATTATTTAGCTTATTGTCATTGCTTATTTTTTTATCTCCTTTTGCTTTTTTGGGTATATTTTATTGTTTTTTTTTTTTTACTTGCTTTAGCTTATTTTCTTTTTCATTTGCATTATTTGTTTTAAAAAGCCAAACATACATCACCCTTTTCATATATACAAAAAACAAAATAAACTAACACCAAAGAGTTATAAGTTTGTTGTATTTAGACTTAGTGTTATTTAGCCAAAACTGTCAATATTATTTGCTTATTTCCTAGCTTATTTTTAAGATTTGTAAAAAGTGTCTTTTTAAAAAAGTTGTTATTTAAGCTTATTCTTTAAGTTTTTAAAAAGAAAAAAAGAAAAAAAAATAGTTTTATCAAAATGGAAGAGTCCAAGGTTTGAACCCTGGAACTCCCCCTTTCATACGTCCCACAACACACTCTCTTAACCATCATGCTACAATAGTTCATCCAACATTTTTTGCACTCTTTATTACTTTAACATTTGTTTTCCTTTTAGGCTTAATAAGCTCTATGGTTATCTGGTATTTATAAGCCATTTTCCTCCATTTTATTTTTCTTGTATTCAGCACTCTGTCAGCTACTTTTCTGTATTTTTTTGGGATTTTTACAAATTAGTTTACTATTTTTAATCTATTTTTCTTTATAAAACTGTTTTTAATTAATTAAAAATTAAATAAAAATCAAAAAAATATAATTGTTTTTTAGAAATTTTATTTTATCATATTTCACTTGGGAAAATTAGATTTGCATCCGTAGGGTCATTTTTACAAAATTTCATTTTTTAAAGAACGGGATTCGTTCCCGTTCACGTTTTTTGTGTTTTAAAGCTCAAATCAATGCCGTATCGTTCTAGTTTTCGTTTAATCTTACTTTTTAGTTAATTAGTAGTCTATTAAAAGTGTGGAAAAAATCATTTTAGGTTATTTTTGAAAAATTGCGGGTTTTTTGGTTCGTTTTGATTCCCGTTTACATTTTTAGTTTAATTTTGTGTGCACTTTCTCATTTTTTGTGTAGATTGACATTATTTTTCTCGCTAGTTAGATTTAGAAAATCTATCCAAATCTTTGTTCTATTCAAAACAATCAAATGTCTAACCAACTCTCGACTTTCCAATTCACTCCTCGCTGGGGATAACGACCCGGGAATATCATATACTACTTCCGGTTTCATTGATTTTGTGGATTTTGATCCTTATTATATATTTATATTTATATATTTATAAAGGGTTGAATTTATCTCTATCAAATTTTGGTGTCGCTGTCGGGGAGGAGTGTAAGCGTTTGTCGTTTCGAAGTTTGACAATTTGTGCTTTGAAGATTATTTTTGTTATTAAAAATATAAAAATACAAAAATATTTTTTCATTTTCTTTTTAGCACATTTATAAAAACAAGAAAAAAACCAAAAAGATAAAAACACTGTCAATTAAAAGAAATAAAAATCACAAGTTTGTAAAAGAACACCAACATATAATACTTTCAACTAAAGTATTATCCATTAATAAGTTCCCGAACCAAAGAATCAAAAACTTATCTTTTGTGTCACTTACGAGGGAGGGTTCACACTTTGAAAGATAACACAAATCAAAAGGGCGGGTATAAGGCGGGGTTGTTATAGGAAACTACGACTAAGGAAAAAGGTTTTTAAAGCTACCAGCTTTCCTATCTACTTCCCGCTCTTTTGCGTTTTTCTTTTCGAGAGTTACCGAGGAAAGCTTGTCTATTATTAGGTTTATAAGTTGTCTTATCTCGTTGTCCATGATTAATAATAAAATTTGTGAATTCAATGGTTGCTAAACCAAAAAAAATTAGTGTAAAAATTTTTTTTCTTTTTTGTTGTGCATGCGCGCTCGTTCTCAAATCCCGTAATCTTAACGTCAAAACAAACATAGCTCCTAACCGGCTTTTGTTGAAACCATTTGTCTCGATGAACCAAGTTGAAAAATCCAGCTCCCTCCGTAGTTTACGATGGTTGATTATGTACTATGGCTCAATTGCTCAAGCACCACTGAGGGTTTGACGAGGATGCCATCGCATTGTTCCGAGATAACCGCGGTCAACTTTAAGCTTAAGCCGGTTTGGCTTAACCATCGTTCAAAACCAAAATATAATTTTTCAGACATGACAAAGAGAACGTCATGCTACAATTCGTATTCAACAAGATCACTTCTATGATGAAGTTCAACAGAGCTCTCGAGTACGTCGGTAAATCTTATGTTTTTACTATTTTCCTCGTAGGGGGACGCCGGATTTGGCTTGAGAAAGACCCCTCTCGCGATCGATTCTAACAGGGATGATCTTGTTTTCGAAATCATCAACAATTTTTTCCTCCCTCCAAGTACAACAAATCTTCGAATGAAATCGAGATTTCACAAAGATTTGATGAGACGTTGTATGAGGCATGGGACTGATTTTCTACGATGCTATCGGGCATCCCATATTCTCCATGGATTTTCGGAGTTTACATAACTCTGATACTTTACTATAATGCTTTAAACTCTAATGATCAAGATTCGTTGGAAATTCCGTCCGCGGGGTTGGTAACTTTTTGGATAAATATGCCCCGTGGATTGCCCTAAGAAATTATGAAAGCAAATCTAAAGTTCGTATTCACTGCCTAACAACCAGTTGTTGCAAAAGTGAGTTCGGCTCTTCTACCACCCGGTATTTTATCTCTGTTGTTGCTGAACTGAAAGTAGGTTAGAAAGATTTACTTCTTGATAAGAAATCCCACAGTCCTACTCCGTGATAGCGGTCGTAGGAGAGCGAGTGGGGAGTAAGTTGTGTTACTTGAGGGGTGCTTCATTTTTACCGAAATTGTCCCGCCACCGATGGCAACGTTTAATCGTGACAATATTCAAGATATGTTTCCCAAGCCCCAACGTGGTAATTCAATCAATGGAAATACGGTTACCGAGCCCGATTGCTAATCAAATTGGACCTCCCGGTTTTCCTCCCATCATAACAATCAAGGTAATAATCAAAACGTTACAACCCAAAACTCGGGAGGGGAATAGATTACAACATAGACCTAACTCCACCACCCCCGGTTAATCTAAGGACACATTTCATCGTACCCTCCAGGTTAATCAACCTCCAGGCTTACTCCAAGCTATGGCTCCTCAAACACATAGGTGTGACGAAGAACCGATTTGATAGCTTATACGTCAATAGCTAATGATTCCGGTATGCCAAAAACATACAAACTGACATAAACACATTGAACAATTCTAATCTTGAACTCAAGAATATGTTTAGTCAATTCATGAAGATGAACACCACTTCATCTTCGGGTACGGGTTCTCTCCCAAGTAACACCGTTACTAACCTAAAGGAAGACTTGAAGGGTATTACTACCCGAAGCGGTGTTGCTTATCAAGGACCCACGATTCCTATTACTTCTTCTTCTAAAGTAGCGGAGCGTGAAACTGAGGTCACAATAGGACCCGATGCTTCCCTACTAATTACGGAAGTACCAAGACATTCCCAACCTCGGTTGGTCCAAGTTTCCCTTCTCATGTTACAATATGAGCCTGTTGTTACTTCCCAGTTAGTGCTCCGATGCTAACCGAAATCCGTCATTTATGTATCCTCTCAAAGGCGTATAATGATGAAAGGCGCATGAAAAAGCTAACGACCTCATTGAGAAATTCTATGAAATCTTTAAAGATTTGAGTTTCGAAATTAGTTAATAGACGCTCTTTGATTCTTATGCCCTAATTTCGCCTCTACTCATTAAAGCCTATAATTGGAAACAAGAAAAAGTAAGTGAAATGGCTAGAACGCCTTTGAATGGAAGCATTGTACGGCGGTCATCCTCAACAAGGGTACCCGAAAAACTTGGATGACCACGACAAAATCTAAACCATGTGATTTTCCAGAAAGGGAGATGAGGCTTAGCCTTGGTCCCCGATGTTGGCTGCATAGCATAAATCTCATGCCATTATCCGTGTGGAAAATGCTTTCTCTTCCAGAGCTCACTCCTACTTGTATGACTCTTGAACTTGCGGACCGTTCGATTACCAACCGATCAGTATCGCCGAAGATGTCGATGTAAAAGTAGAAAGTTTCCAATTCTCGAACACGACTTTGTAGTCGTAGACTTTGATGCCGATCCCCGAGTTCCTCTAATTCTCGGGAGATCCTTCTTAAAGACCGGACGTGCCTTGATTGATGTTTACGAAGGAGAACTAACACTCATGTTGGAAAAGAAGCCGTTGGCATCAATCTTGTTCAAACTTCAGGTTATCCTCTAATTACGATGATTATGACAGCGAACCAAATCGACGTATTGAAATGGCGTGTGAGGGAGTATTCTTAAGAGTTCTTCGGTTTCTTCCGATGTGATCGCGTAAGTAGCAATCCATCTCCTTATTATGGACCGAACGTTTCTCCTACTTCTTTGCGACTCTCACTCCCTTCGGGGATAGTGATTTTCTTCTTCTTGAGGAAGCCGATGCTTTCCTCGCTCTTGAAGATGATCCAACTTCACCAGAAGTTGATGACTCTTACTATGACTCGGAGGGGGATATTCTTCTTCTTGAATAAATTCTTAATAGTGACCCTTCACCACCCCTTCCCAACCAAGGAAATTATTTGCCAGAAATTCGAAAAGAACTTAAAGTTTGTGAAGCTAAAATGATAATCTTCAATTGAGAACCTCCCCCCCTCGAGGTCGATCAAGGAACTTACCTTCCTCATCTCGAATAGCATTTTTAGAGGGCGGACAAAAAGTTCGCCATATAGATTGCTAAAGGTTGATGTGTTGAGGAAAAAGCTGCTCTCTCTATAAAGTTTTGGAAGTCACGACAAGTTGAGCCATCGCTTGGAAACTCTCCGACATCAGGGTATTATCTGATATTTTGTTCAACAAGATTTATTATGGCAAGAGGTACTATAAACCAGCGGTTCCTCTAAACACCAAGACGGTGAAATCCAAGATCACGATTTCATCAAAAAGGAGGTTGATAAACTTCTTGATGCCGGATTAATTTACCCGATCTCGGATAGTCCTTAGGTAAGCCCCGTACATTGCGTACCGAAAAAGGGTGGTTTTACCGTTGTCGCAGATGATGAAAATGAGTTGATCCCAACTCGATTGGTTATGGGATGACGTGTATGCATTGACTACCGTAAGTTAAATGAAGCCACCCATAAAGACCATTTTCCATTCGTTTATGGCATCAAATGCTCGAGAAAGATTAGCGGGGGGAAACGATTACTATTGTTTTTCTCAGTTGGTTTATAGGGTTAATTTACAAAATTCCCATCAATTCCTAAAAATCAAGAAAAGCCACATTCACATAGTCCTTACGGAACGTTCGCCTATGTCGCACGCCTTTCGGATTAGGCATGCACGGGCACTTCCTAGGTGTATGATGGCTATCTTTCATGATATGATCGAAAAAACGATGGAAGTCTTCATGGATGACTTTTCGGTCTTTGGGAATTCATTCAAAAATTGCCTCTCTCGCTTGGACAAGATGCTAAAAGGTGCGAAGACACAAATCTCTGTCTAAACTGGGAGAAAAGTCATTTCATGGTCAAGGAAGGCATCGTCCTTGGCTACAAGATTTCAAAGAACGGGATTGAGGTTGATAAAGCCATTATGCTCGATGTGATTGCTATAGTTACCTCATCCTCCACCGTTCAAGGGTCGTTGGGAGTTTTCTCGGTCATGTTGGTTTCTACCATCGGTTTCTATTAAGGATTTTTATAAAAGTTTCCCGACCGATGACTTATCTCCTTGAGTAAAATACTAGTCTTTTTCCAATGAATGTATTCTAGCTTTTAATACAATTTAAAGAAAAAACCTTACTGAAGCTCCAATCATTGATTGCCACCAACTGGGATTTGCCCTTTGAAAATTATGTGCGATGCAAGCAGACTTTGCCATAGGTGCGGTCTTAGTGGCAACGTCATGGAAAAACATTTTAGGCCTATATCACTTGCTAGCAAATATTGAAACGAGGCGGAATCACATTACACTCGCGGAGAAAGAAATGTTAGCCGTGGTGTATGCCCTTCAAAAATTCCTGGTCTTACCTCATCTTTGAAACAAAAGCAATAGAGTAATACGGATCACTCCCGCCCTAAATATCTCTTTGCTAAAAAAAGATTCTGAGGTAGATGCTCCGTGGTTTCTCCTCCTTCAAGAGCGATTTTATCGTAATTATCACAAAAGGAGCGAGAACCTTGACGGCGATCACCTTCAGATTATAAAATCCTTATGAAAATGTGCCTCGACTTAAAGGAAAGTAAATGAAAATGTTTCTCTCGAGACCTCCATATGGTACTTTTCGTGGTGACTCGAGTACCCCCGTGGTTTGCGTTTATGCAAATTACCACGCGTTGGATATTTCATTGTTAGAGGTAATGTCTTCGTCCTAGCAGAAAAACAAGGTTTTTCTAAGGAGGTTAAACCATACTTTGGGCTGACCCCTTCCTATTTAAATATGTGCGGATTCACGTGATCGACGGTGTGTGCACGCAAGAAAGCTCTTGACACCTCGAAGCTTGCCAACAATGCGACCACCGTCCCCTGGGGAAGATCAATCTTGGTGCAAATTCTCACCGCCAAAAGGTCTTTAATGCGGTTTCTTTATGGGACCCACTATTCTACAAAGATGCACCTAAAACTACGATTGGTTAAAAAATTGTGATCGTGCCAACGTCACGGGAAATTTTCACAAAGGGATGAGACTGCCAATTTCCATCAAGTTTGGGAAATCTTAAACGTTTGGACATTGATTTCCATGGGCGTTCCCCGTTTTCACGAGGAAACAAAAATGTAGTATACTTAGGGCATGCGGTCAACTACTTGTCAAAATGGGTTGAAGCAAAGCGCTCCCCCACCAACGTAGACCCGAGTTGTTTGCAAATTCTTAAATCTCTCTTCGCCCGATTCGTTTGCCCTCATGGCTATATAAGTGATCGACGGAACCCATTGTTTGCATCATGTGATTTTATGACCAGATAATGCTCAAAGGTCGATGCTTAACTACGGAGCTCAATCATTGTCTCTCCACCGCATATCACCCACAACAACTGTGGCAAGTTGAGGTTCCAATAGTGGCTTGGATGAAAACGAATTCTTGAAAGGACAGTGTGGCGAGAAAAACAGTGCCTCTGGTGTAGGACAAATTGATGGGGGATGATGCTCTTGGGCCTTCCAAATAGCTTACAAAAAACACCCATCGGGTGTACTCCTTACAAGCTGTAGTGTATGGAAAGGCATGTATCTACGATTGTGCTTCGGCACAAAGACCTACTGGTGCCTTGAAGCATGTAACTTTGGACCTTTTGACCGCGGCTGTGCTCACGCACAACGTTCAACTCAATGAACCCTAAAATGAACTTCATGTGGTCATGGCTATGAGAAATCTCTTGATCTAATAAATAGAAAACAAAGGGATCCATGACTCAAAGATTAAAAAGCCGCGTTTTACGTCGGCGTTTCAAGTCCTCCTTTTTAACTTAGAGAAGTTTTTTAGGTAAGTTGAAGTCCATTGGTTGGGACGTTCACTCATTTTCCATGTTTTTCCATATGGCACCGTTGAGTTATCTCAAAACTCCAGGCCAAATTTCAAGGTGAATGGTCATCGAATTAAACACTACTTTGGAGGGGACGTACCAAAATTGGTTGTCCCGGATCTCCAATTCCTTCCACGAAGGACTATGTATTCGGGGTTTGGTCATGTGCTTAGTGACCCTAAACAATACGCTTTGTGGGAAGGCACCCTAATGCTTATCTGTAGTGGTCATATGTAGTAATGAATAAGTGTTTTTTGTTGTGAGAGTTGTGCCTCTTTTCTTTCTCGTTTGCTTGTGTTTTTGGAATTATCCAGGATTGTCTCGGATTTTTGAAGTCTCTCGTGCTCGCGGTTTTGTCCTTCGATCACAAGAGCTTCAAATCCTCAGCTTCATTTTGGGAATCCAATATCTAAATCTTATCGACTAACGTTTATCTTTAAGCACACTTAATAAACGGCTTAAGATTTATGTAGACACCCTTCGTAAAACATTGAGGACAATGTTTAAATCTAGTATGGGAGGGATCTTCGATTTGATTGTGCCTGCAGCCGTTTATTTTCGCGAATCCCGTATTTTACACAAAATTTCAAAAAATTGAAAAATTTTAAAATAAGTGTTTTGTCACATTTTGACTTTCCTGCTGGTAGTATATAGAATAATTTTGACCGATCGAGGTGTTAAGCTCTAGTTGTTTCTTAACTTTTAGACTAAGCATTCGCAGCAATGTATTTGTGAGAACGAAATTGATAGAGTTAAATATGAGTAGAGGATGTAATCAAAGATTATTTAGGAAATTTAAGAGCTCATGTGTGTATATTGTGGCTTTTTCTCCCTAAGGTTTCTTAACAGGATTAATTATACGTGCTATTTTTAGAGATTTTAAACTTAAATTAACATTTTTTATGTAGTTAATAGCCAAAAATTTTAGTCTTTAGTTCCAATCTTATACTTAATTTCTCACAAAAAAAGAAGTCTTCTCGCTATATCTGTAAAAAAATGATAATATGATGAAAAATGAAAAATATTTTAATAAATAAAAAAAATGTAGGGCTGTTGTTAAAAGTTTGTTGTATCGTGCCGGCTCCACAATCCGTGTTCAACCTTCTAAAGAAAGCCCATAGTAATAGAATAATAATCCGAGATGATAAAGTTTGATGCTATCTTGACGCTCCACAACCGAGTGTTGCAGCCTTCTAAAAGGTCGAGGGTTACAATTGCATCAATGTTATGTTTAATATTAAGTGTGAATTAATAAATAGATCTTCTTTTGTTTAAATTTAAATATGCTTTTGAACTTTGACTATTCTATTTTTTAGCTTGTGTATTACGGGACCCCTAAGAGTTTTGAAACCTCAAGGTACGTGAGTCCCGATAATGTTCTGTGGGTGTCAAAAGCATGGGTCACCTTAACCGCAAGGTTGGAGGTGCCTTAAGACAAAATATCGCTACATGGGATGAGTTCGCCTTCAAAACTCATTATTCTCGGGTGAACGTGTCGAACATAGATTTGCAAATACGTTGGATTACATGGTTGAAATCAGAAAGTAGCACACTACACCTAACGATTTATAATTGTCGGGAAGTGAAAAGTTCACAAGTTGCAAATATGAGTAGTGTTAGCATCTTAACTGATATTTAACTGTGATTTCATTTTAAGCTAGGTTTGGAGCAAGTGAAAAGTCGGGGAAGATGAATTTATCCTTTTTGAGGCATTCTCGGATCGAAATGCATCTTGTTCTATGATCCCTAACAGTTAGAAAAAATAAAGGTAAGTCCAAACATTCTAGTTAGTTGGCTTAATATGAAAGAACAAAAAAAATGAGAAAAATGAACAAATACATAAAATATGTGTAGGAATAGGTGTATATATTTTAAAATATGATTCAAGGACAGGTCTTATCAAGAATTATGCGTCTTTAGTTCCCTTGTACGAACACTTAGTACTTTTCTAGGTTATTAGTCGCGGGGTGATTGAGAATCTTAGTTTTAGTTATGGGTTTTACATATAGCATTGCGTCGAGGACACTCCGGCAATATTCCGAGCTATGTGGGGATTTTTGGTATGGATGTTTAATTAACATTACTTTGACCATTATACGGACTTAAATGACCAAAAAAGTGCCAAAAATACATTGTATTTGTATGTTTTGCATTCGTATTGTGCATGAAACGGATATCCAAGAAAAGGACAAAGTCAAAGCCAAAAATGAACAAAACCGAGCATGGAATGGAAAGAGCGTGAAGAGAAGTCAAAATTCAAAGTCAAAAGTCAACAAAGTCAAAGTTAACCCGGAATGTGGATTTGGAAAGAGCATCGAAAACCGAACCCGTAAACTTAAATTGCCAAAAGTGGGCCCACCCGTACCCACCTATTGGGCCTGGGTCAGCCCACTACTATCACAAAACCCTAAAACCCTTTTAAACCATAATCGGCCCAACAAGCCCAATGCCAAAAACCCCATTAACCACAAGGACCATGCATGTAATAACCCTTATAACTTTGGGGGACTAATTCTGCCAACCCAATAAAACTTTATCACCACCAAGGATGTTCATTGCAAACTCTCATATAACATTGGGACTTAAACCATTGCCAATCTCCTAACTTTCACCCTTGTCACTCAAAACAGGTTTGTCCCGCAAACAACCCCACATACTGTTCATTGTCTCCCCCGCCTCGTTTACTGTTCACCACCCAACAAAACTGTCACTCTCCATCACCCCACACCCCACATGGGCTCTTGCCACTTTGGCAATCCCTGAAAATCCCATTGGCCAAGGGATACGACAACAACATCAAGGGTTGAGATTACTCGGATTGGGCACCAAGAAAGATTGAAGGCTAAGATGACTTGTTGATTCACCTCACACAACAAGCACACCCTTATTTCCTCTCAGCAAAGAAACACAAGTATGAGGACAAAGGATTGAAGACCTAGCTCGTTTCTATATAAGTAGGACTTTGTAAGCCCATTGGGGCATCTAGCTTAATTTTAGTCAATAGTTTTCAGCTTGTTTTAATATAACTTAGCTTATTGTACTCTCTTTTTAAATCTTGTAATGTTTTTTTTAATGAAATTTGAAGTTAGTTTTTAAATCTGTTTGAGTTTATTTATGTTTAAAAGTCTTTCACAAACCTTTATAAGCTCTTAATCAAACTTATAAGTAAACTATTTTCATTAAATACTAAGAACTTAAGAAAAATTTATAAAAAACCAAAAAAGAATCACCCCAAAAGTTCCACAGCTTAATTATTGGATGATAAGCCAAAAAGAGATGGGCTTATGGACTCTTACTAGCTTGTCTTTGACAAGCTAGAGCTTGTAGATTGCTTATTTTGCCCTGTTTAAGCAAGGGCTTGGTAAGTTTCTCATTTTTCCAAATTTTAGCTTATTTACTGTAGCATAGCTTATTGTGCTTATTTTCTGTCTTTTAGTGCTTATTGATGTTAGTTTATGCTTACTTATGCTTAGTTAATGCTTATTTGTCCTTTGTTTAAGTTTTATGTGAATCTGTCCATTTTTAGCTTAATATGCTCATTTGCTTATTTGCTATTTATAGTGCTTATCCTTGCTTGAATTGTGCTTATTATTGCTTAACTTTACTTGGTCATAATCTGTTTTCATCTGTTTTAGCTTAAAACTTTGTAAAACAGTCTAAAATTTTGATTTAAGGATTTAAAGGAGTGTTTGGGTTAACATTCAAAATGGGTCAAAATGTGTTTTAATTAGGTTGGGGTACTAAGTTAGATTTAGCTAGTTTAGTTAAGTAGATTAAAGCTGTTTTTGGAAGTTGTCATTATTTAAATTTCAGCTTTTAGGTCTTAAGTAGTTATAGCTTAATTATGGCTGTTATATGTGCTCTTTGTGATTAAACTTGGCTTATTTGGTTTAAGTGTGATTTTTGTGTCATTTTAAGTCTCAAAAGTGAGTAAAGTTCAAGTCATAAGGTCTGCATCTTATGTTTGAGTTTGAGTCAAGTTTTTATCAAAATTGTGCTAAGTGTTTTTGCTGTCCTGTCCTCTCCTTTTCTTTAGACTTTT
This sequence comes from Tanacetum coccineum, assembly GCA_026074375.1. Classification (NCBI taxonomy): domain Eukaryota; kingdom Viridiplantae; phylum Streptophyta; class Magnoliopsida; order Asterales; family Asteraceae; genus Tanacetum; species Tanacetum coccineum. The sequence goes on from BQNB010095366.1 coordinate 24,389, forward strand.
TCCTTGCTTATTTGTTTTTAAATATGTCTCATTTTTGCTTTTCCAGTTGTTTTTTAGCTTTTAAGATTTTTTGAGCATAAGCTCACTTTGAGTCTATTTCCATCTGTTTTAACTTTCTTTTCATTTTAGATCTTATTCTTAAGCTTATTTGCAAGCCTGCTCATTGTCACTTTGACCTTCCAAAGAGTTGCCTTGGTGCAGACAGTCAATTTCACAAGCCATTTTCTATGCTTATATTTGTTTCAAACTTTAACTTCTTTGGATACCCTATAAGCCACTTTATAAGCTCTTATAAGCCTTAAGCCAAAAGATTCACTCTAAGGGCTTAAAAATTAAGCCCAAAGAGTCCTCTTTGGCTTTTTGATTGACAGTTTTTGGCCAATAGCCATTTTGCTTATTATAGCTTATTTGCTTATTGCATTAGCTTATTTAGGTTTATCTTAGCTTATTAGGTTAGTATAAGCCCATTTTAGCTTATTTAGTTTTGTCTTAAGCTTATTTGAGCTTATTTGCCTTTTAGAGTAGATTTTAAGTGTTTTTACCCGTTATAGCTTTTCTGCTTATTTAAGCTTATCAATTGTGCTTATTTTTGTTCTTATGTGCTTATTAGATATAGCTTTTTATCTGTTTCAGCTTATCTCAAGTTTTCTTAGCTTATTTGTGCTTAAAAATGCCCAACAGTTAGCTTATTTTATAACTTAGTATAGTTTAGCTTCTGTCAAGCTTTTTCAGCTTATTTCGTGCTTATTTGTTAGTTATAAAAATTTTGTCTTTTTTAAAGTTGCTTATTTTCAGCTTATCTAAAAAGTTGTAAAAAAATGAAAAACAAAAACGTTGGGATTAGGGGAAGCCCCAAGTGAGCCAAGGCTCGAACTCGGGACCTCAACCCCATCGACCAACGCTTTAAACACCCACACACAAACCACTTTGCTACAATAGCTCATCCGGTAGTGTTTTGCAAAATATAATACTTACCCTCTTTTTCTCCTTTTATTTTAATAAGCACTTCGAAGCTTATTTTAAGCTTTTTCGGGCTTATTGGATAAGCTGTCTCATTAAGCTTATTTTTCCTGCATTCTTCATATAGTTTAGGACTTTTGTGCATTTTTCTAGATTTTTACCATTTAGTTTAGTATTTTTAATTGATTTTTCTTTTTAAATTCGTTTTTAATTCATAAAAAATTATAAAAAAGTCAAAAAAATATAATTCTTTTTTAGAAAATTTTCTTTTATCATATAGTTTCCAGGAAAATTTGTTTTGCTTCCGTAGGGTTAAAATTACAAAATTTCAATTTTTAAAGAACGGGATTCGTTTCCTTCACGTTTTTCGTGTTTTTAAGCTAAATTGAACCCGTTTTGTTCTAGTTTTCTTTAAACTTACTTTTTAGTCAATTAGAGTTTATTAAAAGTGAAAAATTCATTTTAGGTTTAATTTTGGAAATTTAGGGTTTTTAATCACCATTTAGGGTTTCCGTTTTGCGTTTTTAGTTAAAGTTTAATT
>BQNB010095367.1:4867-25889 GCA_026074375.1 Tanacetum coccineum
CCATGGGCCTTGGGCCATATTAGCTTAATATGTTTAATATATCTAACTACGGGCTTTGACTAGTAAATATTAGAAGTGATCGAGACTTTTCTTGATCCTAACATGCTGTTTGGAATTACTATTGTTCTTATTGATGTTAATGCTGCTCAGTCAAAGTTAGTGCTGCTGGAGAATTTCAATGAAAATTATTCTAAGTGTTTAAGACTGCTGGTGAAGTTACAACTGTTACATAGTTACTACTGCTAGAGAAAGTTAAGACTGCTAGAGGAAGTTACTACTGCTAGTGGAAGTTAAGACTGCTTAGAGACTTAGAAGAAAATCTGCTAAGTAGTTAGTACTGCTAGTACAAAAGTTACTACTGCTAGTATAAAGTTACTACTGCTGAAGGAGTTAATGATGCTAGTGAAGAAGTTAGTACTGTTGAGTTAGTTAGTACTGCATATGTGATTTATATGAGATATTTTGGTCAAAGATATGTATAAGTTATTTATTTAAAAGATTTGATATACTTAGAAAAGTATTGTAAGCCATTTAGGACTCTTTGGTGTATAAAAGGAGGTCCTAGGATATAGAGATGATATACCAGTATATATAACAATCATATACATAAAAATATACAAAGTCGTATAGTACATAGCTTCAAGGTCTTTGTAACCCTAATACTTTGAGAGTATTCGTATTATTTGCTTAATATTATTGGAGCTTTTATATTTTGTTGAATTCGTTGTGTTTTACTGTTCCATTGAAAGTTTTTCTTATTAAAGATTAGATTCTGCATAATCTTTAATACATTAACACAAAGTTTCTACTATAGTTGTGTTAGATTTATCTAATATAACTAAACCTTAAACAAGCTTAAGGAATTCGATCTATAGAAGTGTTGAAGTGGGACCAACAAGTGGTATCAGAGCTTGTTGCTTTGAGAAACTTTGCTAGAAGATATGGATCAAGATTCTGCACACATGGTGGCTGCATCCAAAGTTCCTATGCTCAAACCGGGTGCATGGTGGTGCATCTAAAGTTCCCATTCTCGAACCCGGTGAGTTTGAGTTATGGAGGATGAGGATTGAACAATACATCCAGATGATAGACTATGCACGTGGGAAGTCATATGAGGAATGGTGCAACCTTGCCAAAAACACAAGTTGTGGAAGGTGTTACAACATTGATGCCTATTACACTGCAAAGATAAGCTCAAGAATATATAGAATTAAAGGCTAGAAATACTATAATTATTGCATTCAAAGAACATCAGTTAAAGTTTAACTCTATAAAGGAAGCTAACAGTTGCTGGATCTTCTAAAAGAGAATTGGTGGGGAAATGCAGCTACACTAAGAAGGACTCAAAGAAATCTCAGATAGCAGTAAATATGAAAACTTCACTACTCCAAGCATCATAGTGATGCTAGAATCAAAAACTTTTGATAGGCTTCATGCATGTGAGTCAGTTGAAGCTTTTGGATGAAAATCTTCACAAGAAGATGTAAATCAAAAGTTTATTAAGCCAACATGTCACCTAATGGAACACACATGTTGTTGTGTGATGAATACAGCTGGGTTAAGAAACAATGAGCATGTATGATTCTCTAATAACAACCTCAAAAGAACCAAAAAGTTAAAAGGAATGGTCTAGCTCAAGTTCAAAGCACACAGAACATGCTTTGTGACCTCTTCAAATAACAACACTAACAACACTAATGAAGTAGTTAATACTGCTCATGGAGTTTCTTCTACTGTCAAGCACTCAAGCTAATCCTGCTAACTTTACAAATAATGATAACTGAGTGAAGTTGTTATTTGTTCATCTCCTTCTTTCTAGTCAAAACTAAATAGTCCCACAACTTGCACATTAGTAATTGCAAACAAATTCCATCCTGATTGACATAGAAGATATGGATTTAAGATGGCAAATGGCGATGTTGACTATGAGGGTAGAAGTGTTTTGAAGAATACAGGAAGGAAGCTTACTGTTAATGGCAATGAGACTATTGGTTTTGATAAGTCCAAAGCGGAGTGCTACAACTGCCACAAGAGGGGACATTTTGCTAGGGAAGTTGCAGAGCTCTAAGAAAATCAAGACAACAAAGAACAAGGAGTCCAAGAAGGTAGTGTGCTATGGAAACAACTACTTCCCACAGTCTTAGTGGTGTCAAGGATGGTCTTGGTGGATATGACTAGAGTGATCATGCAAAGGAATGACCTAATTATGCACTCATGGCTTACTCATATTTAAGTTCTTACTCAAAGGTATCCAATGATTTAAATTGTTCAAAATCTTATATGGAAACTGTTTAATGGTTTTAGGTTACAAAACAGGTTTAGAATCAATGGAAGAAAAACTTGAATTTTATAAAAAGAACGAGTCTGTTTATGTAGAAAACATTAATGGCTTAAAATTGTTATTGAAGTAGGAGAAATAACTATTAGAGAGCTTAGGAAGAAGCTTGAAAAAATTCAAAAAGAAAAAGATAGCATTCAATTTAATGTAATAAATTTGAAAATGCATCTAAAATTTAGACAAGCCATAGAATTGTCAGATAGTTGAACATTCAAGAAAGGTTTAGGCTAAGAAAAATATAATGCAGTTCTACCGTCCCTACATAGGAAATTTTCATAGCCTCCAAACCTATTTGGTCTTTTACAGGTTTAGATGAGTTGATAATAAGCATGATAGTTTGAGAACTGAAAGTCTAATGAAGAAGAGTCTAAGGTTAGTTAGAAATTCTGATGAATCCCCAATTATTGAAGATTTGATGTCCAGATGGTGAGGAAAAAATGAGTTCTCCAAATCAAAAACTGAGAAGAAAACAGTTAAGCCTAGTATTGTTAAGAAGAGTTTTGTCAAACCTAATGCAACAAGAGAAAACCTGCTAGGGAAACCAGTTAAACAAGTTGAAAACCATAAAGGCAAAAACCTCACAATCCAAGAGGCGAAACAAATAGACAATAGAACAATATGACATCTCTAAAAACTAGGAAGCGGTTTTGAGATGTTTAATAAGGCATGTTAATGTGTGTGGAAGCATTGATCATTTTGCATGTGATTGCAATTACCACAAAAACTTTCAAAATAAAAGGATTGGTAAAACCTTTTTTGGAACAAAGCTCAAGAGGGTGAATCATCAAAGCTTTGCTTAAAAAGATTACACCCCTGTGCAAAACAGAACTTCGTTTCTAAGAGTATACGAATGAATTCATAGCTTAGTATCAATTCAATAGTGCTAGACAAAATATTTTAAAAAAATAGCAGTATACATTTAATACTGATTAGAAAAAGTTAATTACAGCTCACTATCAAAAACAACAGTGAATGCTGCTAAAAAAACCAATGGTCATATTTTTTACATCTAAAATAGCACAATCCACTGTTAAGAGCCCATTCATAAGAACACATCATCAAAAAACAATAATATTGGAACAAAGAGATTTAATAATTGTTAGTGGTAAAAAATTTAATACTTGTCTAGGAGGGCCAAAAAAGCAGGAGTTTAATGCTGTTAAGAGGGAAAGAATTTTAATGTATTAGTTTAAGGCCTTAGCTTGTTGGGTTTGGAAACCCAAAGACTAAAGTTTAGGACCATGTTTCTAAACAAAAACCGTGCATCAAATCACCCTAAAAAAAGTTTTATTTATTGATATTCCCATGAAGGCAAATCCAAGTTAGTGATGGCTTGGGTCCCCAAAAGAAACCTGATATTTCTTATCCGAATGTGCAGGCAATCCACAAATGGATTTTAGGATCAAAGAGTGATCTGATATGGATGCTCAAGCACATGAAAGGGAGAATATGTCCTATTCTTACAGACATGAAGAGATAGATGGAGTATCTGTTACTTTTGGAGGGAACCCCAAAGGAGGGAAAATCATAGGAAAATGTACCATTAAAACTGAGTAATAACTAATTTTGAAAATAAGGTATTTGTGATAGAGTTAAAGTTTAATCTCTTTAGTGTCTTACAAAAGTGTGATAAAAAGAAATAGTGGTTTCTTTAAAGATGACACAGAAGTATTGTTTTATCTCCAAACTTAAGTTAATTGATGGAAGTACAAGATTTATTATATAGTTCCTAGAAAGAACAATATGTAATAGTGTTTGATTTAAAGAACATAAGATCCAAAAGGAAAGGGTTAACTTGCCTTATTTGTAAAAGACATATTTGATAATCTAAACTTTTTGGCATAGAAGGGCTAGGGTCATTTAAACTTTTAAAAACCTAATAAAAATGGTTTAAAGGAAATCTTGTAAGAGGTTTACCTTCCAAACTTTTTGAAAATGATCAAACCTATGTTGCTTGTCAAAAGGGAAAGCAGCAAAAGAGCCTCTGTAAGTCCAAAACAGAGAACTCAAGCAGTCTTCCTTTACAATTGTTGCATATGGACTTGTATTGGTCCACACTTTAAAAAGCCATATGAAGAAAAAATGTATTGCCAAGTTGCACAGATTATTATAGTAGTTACTGAGTTTTCTTCTAGCTACTAAGGATGAGACTATAGGCATCCTTAAGTCCTTTTATAAAATGAGGATAGAAAATCTAGTAGATCACAAGGTTAAGGTGATTAGATGTGATAATGGAACTGAATTCAAAAATAGAGAAATGAATCAGTTTTGTGAGATGAAGGGTATTTTGAGACAATTTAGTGTAGCTAGAACTCCTCAACAAAATGGAGTTGCTGAGAGGAGGAATAGGACACTAATTTGAGGCGCTAGGAACTAGCTAGCTGAATTCAAATTTGGCCGACTACTTTTGTGGCAGAAGCATTATAATAACAGCTTGTTATGGTGAAAAATAAAGATTAGTAGTTAAGCTCATAACAAGACCCCATATGAAATTTTTCATGGTAAGAACACCAACTTTAAATTTTATGAGACCATTTTGGTATCCTGTTAACTATTCTTAATACCATTAGCTCACTTAGGAAAATTTATATTAGCTGTATGAATAGTTTATTTGTTGGATACTCTTTGAATAGTAAAGCCTTTAGAGTATCCAATAGTAGAACAAGGATAGTGGAAGAGAACCTGCATATTAGGTTCAGTCAGAGTACACCTAATGTTGTAGGTAGTAGACCAGATTGGCTATTTGATATTGATGCACTAACATGAAACAATGAAATTAAAGCCAATTTGTTGAAGTAAGAACAGACAATGGTTATGTATGGTATAAAAGCAAGTGATAATGCATGTAAAGCTAGAAAGGAGACAGAACTTGTCAAAGATTACATTTTGCTACCATTATGGACTGCTGATCCATCATTTTCCCAAGATCCAAAGAGTTCTCATGATGATGGATCCAAACCTTCAAGTAAATATAGGCAAGACGTGATAGCAGAACTAAGAAAAGTAGTGAAAGTAATGATGCAGAGAAGGAAGATAATGTATAATAAGCAACTAACAATGTTAATGATGCCAGCACAATGAAGTAGATGCTGATTGTGTGTAAAAAACAAGCAATAACTTCCATATGATCCAAATAAGTCTACTAGGAAGATTATAGCATATTTGACTTCACAAGAAATGATGAAGATGATGGTGTAGTGGCTGACATGAACAATTTGGTTACAACAATCTAAGTCAGTCCTACTTCCAGCTACAAAGAATTCTAAAGATCATTCCACTATGATCCAAGTGTTTGGAAGGATTTTGCATCACTACACAACAGAAAGATGTCAAAAGAATTTGAAGGAACATGTGGGTTTGTTAGTACTTGAATTCAACAAAGAACAAACCATCAATAACCTTTAAAATTTTTTGTTTGCTGCGTTTATATCCAAGAGAGAACCAAAAAGGTAATTCATGTAATTTAAGGATTCCCAAGCTGGATAGAGGCTATCAGGAAGAAGCATTCTTCTACAATTCGAGTTACAAGAATTTGGTGTACTTTAGTGGATTTACCAAAAGAAAAGGGCGATTAGAGCGCCTTTGCTTCAACCCATTTTGACAGGTAATCGACAGCCACAAGTATGTATTTGTTTCCTTTTGATGATGGGAACGGTACCATGAAGTCTATGCCCCAAACGTCAAAGATTTCACAAACTTGGATGGAATTTTAAGGCATCTCATCCCTTTGTGAAATTTTTCCTTCTCGCTGGCACGAGTCACAATTTTTAACCAACTCATGGGCATCTTTGTATATTGTAGGCCAAAATAATCCGGTATCAAAGACCTTTTTGGCGGTGAGATTTATACCGTGATGTCCCCCAGTGGGTCCATTGTGGTAAGTTTCAAGAATGTCGAGAGCTTCTTTGCCATGCACACACCGCCGGATCATTTGATCCGCACAGATTTTGAACAAGAAGGGGTCATCCCAGAAGTAGTGTTTGACATCTTTGAAAAACTTGTTTTTCTGTTGGGATGACATTCCCTTGACAATGAAATTCCCCGCATGGTAGTTTGCGAAATCTGCAAACCATGGGGTACTATCAACACGAAGAGCAACCGATCCAAGAGTTTCGAGAGGAAATGTTTCCGTGATTTCCTTGTTCTCGAGTTTATCTTGATGAGGGTTCTCAAGTCTGGAAAGATGATCGGCGGCCAGATTCTCTGCTCCTTTTTTGTCTCGGATGATAACATCGAATTCTTGGAGCAAAAGGATCCACCGCATCAGTCTTGGCTTAGCATCCTTTTTAGTGAAGAGATACTTTATAGCAGAATGGTCGGTATACACTATGCTCTTGGACAAAATGAGATATGACCGGAACTTCTCAAAAGCGTACACTACGGCAAGCAATTCTTTTTCAGTCGTAGTGTAGTGTGCTTGAGCTTCGGTCATGGTTTTGCTGGCATAGTGAATTGGTTAGAAATGCTTGTTTTTTCGTTGCCCTAGGACTGCCCCAATTGCGAAGTCACTTGCATCACACATGAGTTCGAAGGGCAAGTCCCAGTCAGGAGCAATCAAAATTGGAGCCTCGGTCAATTTTCTTTTAAGTGTATTAAAGGATTCGATACACTCTTTTGAGAAGAAAAATGGAGTCTCTTTTTCAAGCAGGTGAGTCATTGGGCGGGCTATTTTTGAGAAGTCTTGTATGAAACGTCGGTAAAAACCGGCGTGAAAAACCGGCATGCCCAAGAAAACTACGGACACCTTTCACAGTAGTCGGGTGAGGGAGCTTGGCGATAACGTCAACTTTAGCTCGGATCCGACCTCAATTCACCAAACTTGGAGATTTTGTTTCTAAGAACAATGCCGTCTTTTACCATGAAATGCTTTTCCTCCCAGTTTAGGACCAAATTGTGTCTTCACACCGTTTTAACATTTTGTCCCAAATGGGATGGCATGTAGAGAAAGAATCCCCAAAGACCGAAAAGTCATCCATAAACATCTCCATTGTTTTATTTTTCGATCATGGTCCGTGGAAGATTGCCATCATAATAACATCGTTGGAAACGGTCCGGGTGGCATTGCATAGCCCAAAAAGCATGCGGCGGTAGGCAAATGTTCCTATAGGGCAAGTAAGGTTGTCTATTTTCTTGTCCTTCACGGGTCTATGGGATTCTGGAAATAACCCAAAAAAGCGATCGAGGAAACAATAATGAATTGGTTTCCCGCGAGTCTTCGAGCATATGGTCCATAAGGGAAGTGGAAAGTGGTCCCTATTCGGGTGGCCTAATTTAACTTTCGATAGTCGATGCATACTCTCTACCTGTGACCAATCAAGTCGTATAAGCATTTCATCATTTTTTTACGACGGTCCATGCTACCCTTCTTTGTACAACAATCACCGGGCTTATACCATGGACTGTCAGAGATCGGATAAAAAAATTAATCCGGCCTCAAGAAATTTTACAACTTCGTTCTTGATGTGTCGTGGATTTTTGGATTTACCCGTCTTTGATGCTGAACCGTCGATCCGGAGTCCTCTTCCATGAGAATGGGTTGTGTAAAAAAACTCTGTGGTTGATACCCTTGATATCCAAAAGTTTCCAAATGATGGCTCGCTTGTGGGACTTAAGAACCTCATTAGACTGTCCTTTTTCCTCAGTCTTTAAATATTTTTGCAATTATGACAACGGCCAACTTTCGTCACCACACTAAAAATGCATATTCTAAATGCGGTGGCAATCACCATTGAGTCAACCTCAGGGGGCTCCATTCATAAAAGCGTTTGCATTCACAGATTTTAAGATCTTTTTTGAGTTTTGCTGAAAATAATTTCTCCCTTGATAGGAAGGTGGTGGTGATGGATCACTATTAAAAATTGCTTCGAGGAGAAGTATGTCCCTATCAGGGTCATAATATGTAGGATCAACTTCCGGTGAAGTTGGATAATCCTCTAGAACAAGAAAAATCGGCTTCTTCGAAAAGGAGTAAAATCACTACTGTCCCCAAATGGATATAGTGGAAGGTGGTAGAAACATTGGATTGCATAGTAAGGAGTGGGAATTGCGCCACTCGAGATCACATCTGAGAAACTAAGAACTTCTGGAAGTATCTTTCACAAAGCCCTATCAATGACGGTCAATTCGGTTTGCCGTCATATGATTGTAGTTAGTCGTGTATCTCGAAGTTTGGTCCAGATTGAATGTAATGGCCTCTTTGCCAACACGAAGGGTTATTTCACTCTCATACACATCGATTAATGCACGACTGGTCTTTAAGAAACTCCTCCCGAGAATTAAGGGAACTTGGGGGTCGGGCCAAAATTGACGACCACAAATCTGCGAAGAAATTTAGGAACTTTCCCACCGTTACATAAACGTCTTCAGCGATACCGATTGGTTCAGAGATTGATCGGTCCGCTAACTCTAGCGTCATGCAATCGGGGTTATTCGGAAGAAGAAAGAATTTTTCCATACGGAATATGGAATAAGATTAATGCTTGTGCAAGATTCGGCCAATGGCGTTGCATGTATTAATCCCGGAGAATATTCACATGGAATAAGAAATTGGCCGAGGGTCTCCAAGTTTTCTTTGGAACTTGTTTTAGGAGGAACCCGCGGAGCAATCACGTTCAATGGGTTCTAGCCATATTCACTCGACTTTTTCTTTGTTATTTCGATTAGGTTTTTAGAGTCGAGGCGAATTTTGGCATAAGCATCAAGGCATTCGTAAAGCTAATTTCGAAACTCAAATCCCAAAAGATTTCATAGAATTTCGCAATTTGGTCCGTAGCTTTTTCCACAGACGTCGTTCATCATTCTTTTTTAAGGAAATGGAATCGATGCTTTGATGGTTAGGCTTGAAGCACGTTAACAGAGACATTTACGGGTTCAAATTGAATCATAGATGGACAATAGGGACAACCGGAGGTGGGATGTCTTCGGTGCTTCCGTTATTAGTAGGAGGCATCGTATCCTTTGTGACCTCGGGTTCACGTTCTACTACTTTAGGAGAAGAAGTAGTATGAATTGTGGGTCCCTTGTAAGCTACACCACTTCGAGTGGTAATACCCTTTAAATCCTCCTTCGGGTTAGTAACAGTGTTACTAGGGAGAGTTCCCGAAGTAGAGGCGGTATTGGAAGTGAGAAATTTGGAAAGCATGTCTGTGAGATTGGTCAATTGATTTTGCATGTTTTGACCTTGAGTTTGCATGTTCCTCATCACAGCATCATTAGCCTTTACGTAGGCTTGGAAATCTTCCTTCGATACACCTTGAATCTGAGGAGCTGGAGCTTGATAGGCGGGAGCTTGATAAGCAGGAGGTTGAACAACCTGAGGTCGATAGATTTTTGACCTGATGAACTGGGGTTGGGAAGCTGAGTTGATTAAATCCCCGGATTTTTGGTCGTAAACGATTCTGATGTTTCCTTGATTTGCATATTATTGATTGAGTTTGAGGCGGGAGGAAAACCGGAGGTCGAAATTTGATTTGAAATACGGGCTCATAACTGGTGTTTTCCTTGTTGTATTAGCTGCGGCTGCTTGTGAGACAAATTCTTGAATATTATCTCGATAACCATTGCCATGGTGGCTGCCAAGTTTGTAGGAATGAAGAACCACCGCAAGTAACACAACTTTCCTCAACCGCTTTTACGGGAGTGGGAGCGGGAGATTGAGTTTTCCATATCAAGAATTTAAGCTTTCAACCTTATTTTCAGGCTCAGCTACCTCGGAAGAGATCCGGGGTGGAATGCTCGAGCTCACTTTGGCAACACCGTTTGTTACGTGAATTACGAACTTTTGGATTTGCTTACAATGATTTCTTAGCAATCACGAGGCATTTTTATCTAAAAAGTTGCCGATCACCCGCGGCGGAATTTACGAACATCTTGATCGTGTAGAGTTCAAAGGCATTATAGAATGTATCGAGTTGATGCAATAGGAAAATCCATGTATGGACAATGCCACGAAAAGGATCGTTAAATCGGTCCCATGCTTCATAAAACGTCTCATCAAATCTTTGTTGAAATCTCGTGATTTCATTTCGAAGATTTGTTGTTTTAGACGGAGGGAAAAATTTGTTGATGAATTTCGAGACAAGATCATCCCATGTTTGAATCGATCGAGGGGTCTTTATCAAGCAAACCGTGTTGCCACCCATCGAGGAAAATGGGGAAAAGCATAAGCTTAACCGACGTACTCGGGACGTCCGGGAACTTCATCGTAGAAGTGATCTTGTTGAAATATCGATGTGGGCATGAGGATCTTTCTTTGTTCATGTCAAAGAATAGCTTGTTTGAACGAGGTTAAGCAGACTGTGCTAAAGGCAACAAAGTTTTCCCTTCCTGGCGATTTCGGGCACAACGATGGCATCCTCGTAACCCGCGGTGGGTGCTTCAAGCAACTGAGCCATAGTCCGGGTATCATCCATCGGAGCTAAGGGATCTGGATTTTCAATTGGTTCTTCAAGATTAAAAGGTTCAACAACAGGAGGTGGGGCCTGGTGTTGTTGATTATGAAGATTACGAGTTTGGGAACGAGTGTGCATGCACTAAGAAAGAAAATTTACACTAAATTTTTTTCTTGGTTTTTGGTTTATCGAAAGTAAATTCACAATTTATTTTAATAACGGACAACGATAAAGACAACTTAAACCTAATAATCGACAAGCTTCTCGGTAACTCTTCGAAAAGAAAAACGCACAAAGGAGCGGAGGAATAGGAAAGCGCGAAGCTATTAAAAACCTTTTTCCTTTAGGGTCGTAGTTTCTCGGAACAACCCGCCTTATACCCCTCATAGAGTTTGTTTATCTTTTAAAAAGTGAATCCGTAGAGCCCAAGTGACACAAAAGCCAGTTTTTAAATCTTTGTTCAGAGTTGGGAACCAAAAAGTTCCACCGGAATTATTATGAAAATACCTCAATTGAAAATATTAATTTTGTATATTTTAACCGAATTTTTGTGAATTTTATTTATAATTAAAGACAATGTTTTTATATTTTTGGTTTTTTTTCTTTAAATGATAATTATACTAAAAAGAAAATGAAAATATTTTTGTACTTTTTGGGTTTTTTTTTTTGTATGATAATATTCACAGATTCAAAACATCATTGACAAAAGTAACATAACGGTTTCACACCCCTGCCTCCCCGGACAACGGCGCCAACAATTTGGATTGGTTCTTAAAATACTATAATATATAATGATATAATATAATAAAATTATAGAATTTTAAAAAACACAATCAATGAAACCGAGGAGTAGTATAGAATATTCCCGGGTTGTTTATCCCCAACGAGGCTGTGCTTGAGAATCGATACAGTCGGAAAATTGGAGTTTGAATGAGATTAATGATTTGAGAGTATAAGCTAAATTAATCAATAACAAACAAAAACGATTGAGAAAAACCTAAAAATTATGAAAATTAAAGCCTGAGAAAAACCCAGAGCAGTAAATCCGGAACAGGGGGTCAAAAACCTAAAATCTTAAAAATTAGCCCTACAAAGAAATTTTTACTTCTAAACTACTCTAGGGGACTAATAATGAAGAATGAAAAAGACTAGACTGAAAACGGAGGTCGTTTGACCCAAAAACGAGTCAAGTCAAGATCCGTACCCAAGACCCGTTCTTTAAAAATCAAAAGTTTGCAAAATTAACCCTACGAAAGTTTTTCTATTTTTCCTACGTACAATACGACTAAATAAAAATTTCTAAAAAAGAAAAATATTTTTTTGATAATTTTTGTATTTTTTATGAATTTTTAAATCTTTTAACGAAATTAAATTATAAAAAATACTAAACTATTTTTAAAAATTCTGAAAAAATTACTAAAATTACTTGACCCTAAATCCTACCTAAGAAAAATGAGAAGCCCAAAATTCGGCTTATAAATAAGCCGAAAATAAGCTCAAACGAGCTTATAACTATAATGGGCAAAACACCCTTAAATACCCAAGTGCCCAAGGGTCTAACAGAAAAGACCCAAGGGCACAGCGGTAAGAGTGTTATAAAAGAGGTGTATTGAGGGTGAGACCCGGGTTCGAGTCTTGCTCACCCGGGTTTCCCCTTATCTCATCTCTTTTTTTCAAAACTTTTTACACAAACTTATAGAACACATGAAGCTTAACATTTTTTATAACTACGACTTTTTGAGAATGCTTATAAATAAGCTGGAAAAAGGGCTTTTTGATGGCAGTTTGCTTATATTGAGCTCAAAGGCAAAAATGGCTTTCTCTTTTGACTCTTATGAACAAATAAGCAAAGACAGTGGGAAAATAAGCAAGCTCAACTTAACACACATTCATAATGAACTACTAGGAACAAAAATAAGCAAATGGAATAAGCCCAATAAGCCAGAAATGAAATTAAGCTACTTTCCTACAATATGCTAAAAAAAATTCAAAGGCCTAATTTGAGCTTAAATTTAAGCTACCTAGAGGACAAGCTAAAGTCTACAACTAAAGGGGCTTATAAAAGAGCTTATTGGCTTTTTAGAAAAGCCAAAAGCTTGAGCTGAGGCCCTCTAATGAGCTAGGACAGTGGGCTTAAAAAGGGTGTCTAGCACCAGGGCAGTTTCAACAAAAAGGTTTTGTGAAAAAGCTAGAACAAAAATAAGCTCTCCAATAAGCTCAAAAATAAAAACTTAGTTAAAACAGATGAAATATACCATGAAATGAACTTGTGCACAAACTTTTAGATCCTAAAACAATGATTTACCCTCTGGTTTTTGAGAATGAAAATGGGGCACATTTTGACCTTTTGAAAAACTAAAAAATGTTGACAGAATTGCTAGCCAAAACTAGGGACTCCTAAGGTTTCTACTAGTTGATTTTAATACATATAAATGACACAAAATTGATACCACAACTCAGGTTTACAAGGGCTTATCCAAATAAGCCCTTTGACTCTCTTTTAAAACCAACAGATTTAAGGACTACTTAGAAAAGTTGAAAAAACACTTTTAGGACTCAAAAACTTTGGAAAACAGACTCAAATTAACTTAATACTACTAATCAAAGTTGGACAATTGACACCAACCCATAACCTTCCCATTTCTACCCATTTTGGGCTTGTACCAAACACCCCTTTAAGTAGTAAAAATCAAATTTAGAGGCTAATTAACAAAGATTTCAAGAAAGATAATTAAAGACAGGTGATTAGCAATGACTAATAAGCAATTAGCAGCAAGAAAAGCACAACATTAAGCTCTAAAATAAGCAAGAAGGAAAACACACAGTTGTAAGCTAAAAATGGCAGTTACAAACAAAATCCAAAGGAGTGACAAATAAGCAATCAATAGGTACTCATAAGCATAAAGAAACATGAATAAGCACAAAATGACATTAATAAGCTGAAAATAAGCTATGCTACAGTAATTTTAAGCACAAATTTAAAAAGGAGTATACCTTGATCCTTGCTCAAAACAGGATTGTGTGAACCCTAAATAAGCTCTAACCTACCCTTAGCTTATAAAAGCTTAACTAAGAACCCTAATGGGCCATCCATTTCTGCCCATTCATCCAATAGCTTATAATTCAGCACTCTTGCTCTTTTCCTTTTTGGTTTTTCTTTTCTTAATTCTTGTATAGTAACTCAAACAGATTATAAAGTGGTTTATGTGAGCTTTTAAAGACTTAACTTAAGAATTTTGAACAAAAATTAAAACATCAAACTGAATTTTCATTAATCTTAAAAATATAAGTACATAAAAGTTGGACTACTTAAAAACTTAAAACTGAACTCTAAAAATTACTCTACTAAAAAAAACTAACTCCTTGCCACAATGGCTTACAAAAGCTTTATATAGAAAAACTACTAGCTAGGGTTTCTTGGCTTTTTTCTCTTCCTCTTGTGCTTCTTTGTAGAGACAAAATAGCATATGTGTTTCTTGTGTGTGTGTAGACATAAGTTAATCCTGGCCCTTCATACTTCTTGATGCACACTCATTAAATCACAACCATTGATGAAATTGTGGGTTTTTAGATTGCCACCGTGGACAAGGACCATGTGAGGGGTGGGGTTTTTGAGAGTGAAGGTTTTGGAGTGATGTGGGGAGGTCAACGAGGTTTGATATTGACAGGATGTGGGGTTTGGGTGATGGCGTGGAAATTAGTTGGGAGGATGAACATGATTTAAAAACGGGGTTGGGTTTTGGGTTTTGACACAAATAAGCCCCTCATGAATATACTTACTTGCAATTTTCGTCGCTTGCGTGTTATAGACTTTTGGGATGTGGCAGACAACACACACCCCCACTTGGTGATACTGTATCATCATCACAAGTCCTTGTGGGTTATATTTTTGGAGGGTTGGCAGAATTGGCCCTTGTGGTTAATACTTTGGGAAAACGGCAGCATGAGTCCCTCACAAGCATTTTCTTCATATTCTTTCTTAAATAAGTTAGGGATTTGGCAATTTTGGCCCCTAAACTTATTTTTCTTCACTTTTTGACTTTGGATTTGTCGGGGTTGACTTTGGTTGACTTTTTCACACTTGGGCTTTGTCTTGACTTTGTCTTTTCCACGCTTTTCCATTCCGTGTCCGGTTTTGTCGTTTTGGCTTCGTTTTTCATCCTTTTCTTAGATATCCGTTTCTGCACAACACAATTAGCAAAACAAGCATATATTTGGCATTTTAAGTCCGTTTTTGGTTATTTTAACTTGTTTTTAAAGGTAAAAGGTGTGTGTAATTAAACACATACCATCGCTCTAGAAACTAAGTCTATATGGAACTCAACTTGTCGCTGCGGTGGTCATCGAAAAATCTTCCGGAAACACACCAATAAAATCTCATACGACGCAAATATCACTCAATTTTAATTCACTTACCGTTGTGTTCATTAAGGTTTTCACGATTCCTTGAGTACGTTCACCATGAACCTGAAGTATCTCATCACCTTCCAACGGTATCCTAACCACCTTCTCATGACATACTATCACAAACTTCCTCTTGGACAACTAGTTCATTCCCACAATCACATCAAAGTTTCCACGACTCAACGGTATCAACGAACTCCAAGGGTTACGAACAATCGAATAGGATAACAAACGAATATCAAATCAAAGGCTAGAATACATATAGGGGATTCTACATATGCAAATAGCCGTGGATAAAATGACATAAGAATCCTTTGAAAGAAAGGATACGTATATGTACTGAGTGAACACGCGAATGAAAAAAATCAATAGGCGTACCACGACAAAAGAACACATAAAAAATCAATACGAAAGACGGAAATTCTTATACCAATTATCGACTTTACTTGAAAGACCAAATTAAATAATGTTTTTATAAAAATCAATTTAAAATAAAGAAGTCACTTTAAGTATATAAAAAAATCATTTTAAAGAATAAATAAAATTATCTTAAATGTAATATTTATAAAATTCAATCTCGTTTTCATAAAAATCTAGAGATGGTTATCTAATGGTGTATCGTACCTTACCACTATTAATCACTTTAAACTTGCTTTTTATAATAAAATAAAATTTATTTAACCACTCAACAATTTTCATATCCTATATGCATAGGCCATTTAACATATTCTATTTACAAAGATATTTTAAACACGGTTTTTCCCAAACACTAACACAATACTTCTAAAGGGTTTTTATAAATATACATCAATTATAAAATATGTTACTCAAACAAAAGACACCATAATACCAAAAGGGATCGTAAAACACCGTAGAGACTCTAACACAATTATATTGTTTGAAAACAAAAGAAAATACCAGGAACCATATACTCAAAATAAAATCAGACGAACTCGTACAAGAAAACTCATGCAAGACGTTACGTACCCAAAAGAAAACGTAAGGTCTTATCCAAAATAACGATCAACAGAGAAAACCTAAAAGCATCGATACAAACAACGTCCCGCCACGTTAACGAAAACCAAGATAACAACGAAGGGAGTAATGATCCACACTAATATGTTAAGAAGAATTAGTGCTTAAAAGAAACGTTTGATACTAATACGAGTAATCAATGCAACGAAAGAACTAACAAAACGCGCCTATATTCGAAAGAGCAGATCCGAACAACAAATATACATCAAGACGTCGAATAGGAAAAATCGGGTATCCTTACTAACAAAGTACAATGAAGGGATGCTAAGCTTAGATTTAGGAAATCCGATCCGCAAATACTAGATAGAAGGGAAACTTACTATCTATACAACTCAACTTAACATATCCTCCAATTAGGGTAAGAGAAAAATTCTCTATCCATACCACCATTTTTTTCATGAATACACATAAAGAAAACATATTACACTACTACCTTACAACCAAACACAAATAAATACAATCATGGTCACAAGTCTACGTGTGTGATGCCTTTATAATTATGTTGGCCACCATGATTATAAGTGCCTCCTTTCACACGTGTACTTACTTCCAAGATTACCCATTTTAATCATAATTCACATATAAGCACATATTCCACATTGCACATCTTAAACCACTCCAACTTAACACATAAGGGATGCTCCATCAAATAACTACTTACTTATATCAAAATAAAATCGAAACGACATAAAGGAACGAAAGTCTCGCAACAATTCCCAAAATACGAAATATCCAAATAATCAATAACAACATGACGAGGTAAAGGACGGGATAAACTTATGCTGGGCCTTGCTTGGGTTTGAATTTGCCTTCGCAAGAATCACCCGACTCCGCGGGTCCAGCCCTATTACGCGAACCCGACAAGCGATCAACTATCCTATCTCCTTCGGTTCTACAATAGGCTCCTCTTATGGATCCTTATAACACTTAAGTCCAGTTGGGAAAATGGTTCCCTAACGAGACTTCTTACGGGTGAGGGAAAACATAGCTAAGATACTTAAGAAAGTAATATATATCATATCAGTTAATGGTAGACAATATAACTAAATGAAAACTTAACAAATTAGGAAAATATAAGCTATGCAATATAGCAGGGAAGCATAGCAGTTATAGCATTAAACACTTAAGCTCTAAATTCATCCACATGAAGGACCCCTAGGTTATAGTCTAGGCTCAACCACCTACTTCTCTATAACCAAAGGCTCTGATACCGTTGAGTCGTGGAAGCTTTGATGTGATTGTGAGAATGGACTAGTTGTCCAAAAGGAAGTTTGTGGTAGTATGTCATGAGAAGGTGGTTAGGATACCGTTGGAAGGTGATAAGATAATTCGGGTTCATGGGGAACGTACTTTGGGAGCCTCCAAATCCCTAATGAACGTTAAGGTAGATGAACTAAAGTTGAGTGATATTTCCGTCGTACGAGATTTTATTGATGTGTTTCAAGAAGATTTGTCAATGACCACCGCAATGACAAGTTGAGTTCCGCGTAGACTTAGTTCATGGAGCGACGCCAGTCGCGAAGTCTCCATATCGTCTAGCACTCTCGGAAATGCAAGAATTGTTTGAACAACTTCAAGAGTTAGAAGACAAGGGTTTCATATGACCTAGTACCTGCTGATGATGCTAAAAGTAGAATCTAAGCTGCTCGTGAGCGCTTCCTTGCCTATAAAGGAAATAAGTAGCAATATGACTTTAGTATGGTGATGTTTTGATGAGTTTGCTCTTTCTTCTTACGGGATTATGGTTAGGACTAGTCACCTTTTACCCCAATTATTCGTGTAGATAACAGATCTGACCATCATGTTTCCTAGCTTAAGTGATCTCTTATGAGGATCAACTAATAATTTTGCTCAAGTTGTGGTATGTTAAAGAAACATGCACTTTTGTAGAGAACTAATGACACATATAACTCATACAAGTGACTAACAGATGGTAATAGCGTGTGAGTAATACAGTGGTTGTAGGTTCAAGACTAGATTTCCGTTTAACATTCTTGGAAAATGTGAAATTAAATTCCATTGTAAAGCTTATGTGAACTTATAGAGGTCGGCATCTTTGCCTCGTAACTATTGACTTGTAATTCTGAATCATATGTTTCAACGTTCAAAACTTGTAGTTACATCCTGTTAGACCGGCTATATTCGGCCAAGACCCGGTTAGATTTTTTTTATCCGGCCCAAGACCGACTATATTCCTCGGCAGAATCCAAGCCCTTCCGGCTAAGACACGACCATTATTCCGGCCACGACACAGCCAGACCGGCTATATCGGGCTGAAACCGGTATATTCGATCTATTCCGACAGGGACCCGGCCATATCCGGCAAGACCTGGCCATATCTGGCCAGACCTGGATATTCCGGCCAAGACCCGGCCTTAGCCCGCCAGACCCGACCATATCTGGCAAGACCCGGCCATATCCGGCCAAACTTAGATATTCTGGCCAAGACCCGGCTATATGTGCAATATAGCAACAAGCAGACTGTTTCAAGTTACAATAGCAACAAACAAACTATTATTTAGCATCGTTTCTTCATTTGGCTTTACTGTTAAAAGTATAGCTTTTTTAAAGCTGTTTTTTTATAAAGGGTGTTACCCTGGTAAAATATATTACTCCAAAAAAGTCATTTAAAGCTGTTTGAATAAGCTTATTTAGATCTATCTATTGAGTTAAGTTTTTTAGAGAAAAATAAGTAAAGCTTAATCCTTTTTTTGTGCTTTTGGAGACAAGGGGTATAAAGCTTAACTTTTTGACTTGTTTATTGGTTCTATGGTTAAAGTTGAAGGGATCATTACCAAATGTAAGTTTCAGTCCTTTCATGGTTTTGTATATTCTAGTTTATGAAATGTTGTTGCAAAAGTTATATATCTTGGCCCATGTTATCCAAGTGGTGTGAACTTATATAAGCTACACTTGCACTCGTTTGAGTCGTACTACTGACCAGTGATGGTCTTACTTAGAGGTTTTAGGCTCACTAAGCTATCCACAATTGATATTTACGTTTGAGCTTTAAAATGTTATTGTTATGTTCTAGTTGCAGAGAACTTGTACTTGTAACTAGTAAATCAAAATAAATAAATTTTTGTTTGATTAAAATCAAGATACTTTTAGGGACAAAGTGAGTAGTAACAAGCTCAAAATGGGTAGGTTTAATAATGTTAAGAAATTCGGCTTTTGAAGAGCTGAGTTGATGATACTAGCTAGAGTATATTATGGGTTTGTACGATATGGACAAGGTTGATGCAAATCTAATGTTTTGAAAAATTGAAATACTTGAATTGAAGCCATATCTTAAATTAGGGATGTTAGAAATGTACATAGCAGAAATAGGTTTGCTTCAAGGCCACTTCGTCATTTAAAGCTTCAGCTAGCTACACATAAGCTCTGATTGCAAACATGTTTTTTGTAATAGCACCATCATATTGTTTAATAAGCCGGAGATGATACTATATCGTTTTCTTGACTGACAGTAGCACCAGGAAAGATTTATCTATTATTGTATGTTTATTACATGTATACTCCATTTTTTGTTAGAGCTTGAGTATGTATTCTTTCGAATTGTTGCTTTAAGTATTTGTAGTCAATTATAGTCTGCATCTCTGAAAGGAATGTTGCTATAGTTTTTCACATCTGATGTGCCATTTCTTTTGTATGGCAAAAGGTTGTAAAAAGTGTTCACTATTACCCTACATTCGTGTTCTGTTAATTTTCTATATTGATCTTTTTTTCTTTTTATAATTTAATAATATATTTGTTTTGTTCTAAAACAGGTTAGAAGATGTTCAGATCTAAAACTCTGCAGCAACGTTCCAAAAATTATGCACAAAATAGCCCCTTACATCAATATTCAATGAAGTCAATGATGCCTTACAATGAGCATGAGAAACAGTCCTTATTTTTCCCATACCCAATCAATCACATATGCAAACCAGTAGAGAATCACATGAAAACTTATTTAACACATCCATTCGAGCTCCTTTTCTTACTACTGTTCATCAAAACTCTTCGCCCTCATTTCCTTAACACCCTTGTTCAGCCTCCTTTCCAAACTACTATTAACCAAAACTCTGTGTCCTCATCATCTCTCCTCAATACCCATGTTTGTCCTTCTTTCCAAACTACTCTGTATACAACACTGTGTCCCCATCATCTTATATTCATTCACAATCCTTGCAATCCCGCCAATTTCGTATGAGCCAACTTTGCACTAGACCTCGGCATCATCCTCGTCTCTTTTGGACATTGAACAAGATGAAGTTGATGAATATGAGATGAAGTTGTTGTACGAGGTTGAAATAATAGGTATGTTAAAATATTTGTGGTCACTAATAATTGGCTAAGACATGTAATTTTTCTTAAATAGTGGATTATGATCATATAAATGAGCATGGAAATAAGTGTATAAACTAATTAAAAGAAGGTGAAAAGATCTTTGTTCATGTTAACGACAAGCATCAGCTTACAAAAGCCGCAGGAAATCTTTGCGAAAGATTTATGACCCTCTTACTGAAAGAACCTAACTTGTGCCCTCCTGATTCCAACGACCAGAGAGAATGCGAAACACGTTGTGGTGTCAGGCTTCTATTAGAACTTCGGGTAATTTTTTTACACACTTCACTTTTTATTATTCAAGACGATCTTATTTACTCACTTTTTTTGTTTGGTATCATTATCAGTTGAAATATCTCATTTTCAAAATTATGGGCGGGAAGTTTAGGACCTTGAAGAATAGGCTAAAAATGAAGTTGTTTGGATTGGCTGCTAAGAAATAAATGAAGCTAATACGATTGTTGAAGACGGTGAACAAGAGATGAACTTTACTGATGAGGAGCTTTTGCAAGCACTCGATATAATA
>BQNB010095368.1:1624-25889 GCA_026074375.1 Tanacetum coccineum
ATTATTATTATATATTATTATTATTAGTATTATTTATTATATTATAATAATAATTCTTAGTATTTATTTATTATTATTATTATTATTATTATTATTATTATTATTATTATTGTTATTGTTATTATTATTATTATTACTTATCATTATTATTTATTTATTATTATTATTATCTATCTATACATTTATTATTATTATTTATTTTAATTGTTATTATTATTATTTTTAAGTTTTTTTTTAATTTTTTAGGATTACATTACGTTGGGATCCAACCAAAAACAGTGACAAAGTATATCAATTACAATTCCAACACATTACAATTACAACACATTACAATTGTTTGAATTACAATTCATTCAAATTATAATTCATTTTACAGATTACAATTTTTTTCAAAACATACTGCGAACTAAACGCCCCCTTACTGTTTAAAAGAAGAAGAAAAAATAAAAATAATAAATGTTGGGCAACATGTAAAGTTATAGGAGGTTGTGCTTTTTCATTCGAGTCCCACTTATATTTTTTATTGAGTAAACTATAATGTTCGTCCTTGTGGTTTGCATTGACCGTAGCCTATCGTTCTTTGACCGAAAAATGCACCGTCCGTCCCTAAGTGGGAAACGTTTTCTGGCATCGGTCCCTCCCTTTAATGGCCCTTAATAACACTCATTAAGTCATCTCATATGAGGGCCTTTTGGTCTTAACATTTCACCCTCCTAATCACTACTTCACTCTTTCTTATTATCTCTTTTCCTTATCTTCTGACATAAAAAGAACACAAACCTCCATTATCATCATCAATCATATCAATCATCAATAATTTAACAAAACCATTAAAATCTACCACAATCATTATCACGTCACCAAGAAATCACGAGCAGTACAAAAAACACATACCCAAATCTCAGTTACTTCCACTCCAAAACCCACAAAATCAATCGCAACGATAACAAATTAAAAATCAGGAAATTGAAATCATATTCCCCATCACATACACGCCTGCACTTTTCTATGAAAACACACATCAATAAATCAATTTAGATTAAATTACAACAATTTATGTTAGTGTTGTTTGATTTTGCCAAACAAGCACACCAAAACGAATTGATTTATACTTCTGATTGCTTTATAAATACATGTACGAACGGTGTAGTTTACTCTTTTTATATTTTTTTGGCCTTTTACCGCAGCTAATGGTGTGGAGAGAAAATGCATTTCCCGCCTCTTTTTTTTAACACACTCTACACACTAAGCGTTCAGTAGGCATGTTATTTTTTGAGCGGACCACTAAATAAGCTTGGATATGGATTTCAAATAAGAGGTTAATGGTCAAAATTTCTCTATGTGTGTACATTTGGGGGTGGCTAAAGAAGGGTCGGAAACGGTACAGGATTAACCCGGTTAGGCCACATACATTTGAGTCAAAAAGTTTCATCGTACCCGAATGACCTAAACAGAGAAAACCACATCCGTTTATTGTCTTTCATGTATTATTTTTTCTTTGAGATGTTTGGGCCAGTTTGTTTTGCTAGTTATCAAAGCAGTTGATGTTTACTTTAATAAACACAAAATTGCATGTATCTTAAAAACTATCGGTAATTCTTAGGGAAAATGTCATCTAATAGTAATTAAGTTTCATCAGCATTTCATTAAAATCACTTAAGTTTTATTATTGTCTCCTTAAAGTTACAAAATAATAACCAAACTTTATTAATAATCACTTGTTCATTTAAAATTAGAATGATTTATGTAGTGAAAATAAAGTTTGAATGACTATAAAGAGACAATAATGAAATTTGAGTGGTTTTTATAACAAACAAAGTTGCTATTTGTTTATTAAGAGACTCTAAATCTGATTCGCATATCTGAATCTAAATATTTGGTAGAAAAGTCTAAATCTGATTTCCATCTTAATCTGAATAAGTGGTTGAGTGTAACCTTTTGCCCTTTTTGTGTTCTCTGGACTGTTTCTTTTAGAACCTTGCGAACTGATAGAAATGTTTGACACATTGCATTTATTCAGAGATTGTTACCGTGTTGACGGTGGGTGATTTTACCAGAGATTGTGCGTAATTTCTTATGAATAGTGAAGAAATATCCACTCTCTAGATCGTTATTGATTATGTTAGTTTAAAGTTCCGCGGTGGGAAATTTGAGATGCCCTCGAAAATGAGCCCGACGTAGCGTCCGTATAATGTCCAAAAGAGATTTTGGAGAGTATGTGGTGTAAATATATCGTGTAAATACTCTAGGTTATTGATAAACTGTATTTTTTACAGTGAATACAAATACAATTCCTTAGGAAACTATTTTTACGATCTAGTTATTAGAGATTTTTTAATTGATTCCCAACAACGAAAAGAAGTCCCCCAAACTCACCCTCGTGGATCAGATCCGGTTTGTGAACCCCAACATAAGAAATAGAAGCTAGTTTTTTAGCATCTTGTGTCCAACCTTGGTACAAATCCCTTTAGTGAATGATACCGAAAACACCACATTGTTGATTCTTTCAAAATAAAAATAAAAAACCCTCACTCCTCTTATCTTCTCTGCTCTCTATTGCTTCGAACTAGCCAACAGCACACAACACTAATCTACTTGAATTTTTGAAATTTTGATCAAAACATAAAGATTGGTGATATATTGGGGTGGATTTTAGTGCTCGAGTAGTCATTTAAACAACGTTTGGGTTTCCGGTTTCGTGCCCAAATCTATATTTTTGTAAGACTTTGTCTGTAAGATCCTAATTAAATTTCCTGATGGCCTTTGGGTTGATATTTGATCATAGAATCGATAGTTAGGTGTATAGTTGATACGTCGTAAATGTGAGTTGAACAAAAACGAATATAAAAGGGGGTGGTTTTGGATTTGCGTCGATTAAGAAAATAAAACAAGAGGGGTTTTGTAGTTTTATATTGTGGTCGTGAGGGTTTGAAAAACCAAATATTGCTAGATAGCTTAATTTTGTATAGTAGCTCTGTATAGCTTATTTTGTGGGCTTTTCCGTGGTTATTTTGAGCTTTATATGCTCCGCACAGACTTTATTTAGGAAACACAAGGACATGTGTTTTGGGTTATTTGTTGTATATCCGCTAACCTTAATACTCAGCGGGATATTTTTATGGCTTACGGTGTTAATCGAATATGTATCGTAGCTTATTAATTTTATTTTAAAGCTTATGGACTAGTTTTTGGAGCTTTGGACTCGCAACCCATTAAGCACAAATAAGCCATGGCTTATTTGTTGGCTTATTGTGGTCCGGATTATTTTCTACTTATTAATATGAGCTTATGTATATAAATGGGTCTTGGTTTTGAGCTTGGATCGTATTTTGGACGTATATATACCTTAATGGACCCTTATTGGGCCTTAAAGCCCAATAAGCGATATTTAGTCATTTTAAGAGTTTTTGACGGATTTTTGAAAGTGAAATTTATTTACGAAGTGATGTTGAACATTATTTTGGGAAAAACGTTTTAGTAAACGTTAAAAATTGAGATTTTAGAATTTTGTTGGAAAAGTGTCGAAAGTTTGAAAAATATTTGAAATAAAGGTTAAAAACTTTGAAAAACGTTATATAAACGTACGGGTCATGTCGAAATTTCGTAAAAAGTTTATACTTAGAAAATTTTACTTAAGAACATTATTTTTGGTTTTAAATAATAAAATATTATTTTATTATTTTATTATTTTAATAAAAAAGACGAAAAATATAATTCTTCTCGAAACTTATTTAATATGCTTTTTATGAGTAAACGTTTCATTTTCAATCATATTATGATTATTTTTATAGTAACTAAGGGTACCGAATGGACTTATCGAGATACATTTATAATTAGTTATTATAAATATTTACTTATATTACTTATCTATTTTCTTTAAATAGTATAAGTACGTATCGTTGAGATATCGGATTGATAAGACATTTTAGGATGAGACGTCAATCATCACACCACTAAACTGTTATGGGTAATTGTACAACGCATCTAACCTCTATGCATCAAACGTGAAGACTGTTTTGGAAATGAATTATTAAAATAGGACATTAACTGGACTAGGTCGTGTGCGAACGTCGTTGCATTTTCCCGTGTGATTGAGATTTGGTTGCTTAAGACTTGCTTGAGGTGAGTTCTCGTAGCCCCATTTTTCTACTGTTTTTTCATTGGGGGAAAATGATACTCAAATGTGTTTTGAACTGTTTTCTTTTAAACTGTGCGAAACGTGGTTTTGTTTTTGAGACAATTATGTGCTTATGATTGCTATGTGAATATATGTGATGTAAATTTACTTGCATGTACTGTGTTTGGCATGTCAAGGGTTGTGATTTTACTTACGTGTACTGTGTTTGGCACGACAAGGGTGATTGGCAAGGAATTGCCATGTCTATTGTGGTCATGCCCTAATATAGTGCTCCAGCTGGTAGGCCCTTTAGGTGCGTAAGTGACATATTGTGTTTTCATGACTAGCGGGGATGCTAGGGCATGGTGATCGACTAGAGGGAATGCTAAGTCGTGTTACATGATTAGCGGGGATGCTAAGTCATGGGTGATTTGCATATATTCACTGTCATATTGCATTATTGTCCACTGTTTTGAGATATTGGCACAGCTTTTTGGTTTAAGGTCAAACCTACGAGCTCACCAACATTATTGTTGAGGTTTTTGAGTATCATTTTTAGGTGAAGTAAAAGATGAATAGTTTGGTGATATGTGATAGCAGGCTTAGAAGTATCCCGTGTGGATTTTTCATGTGAAGCTTTGCTTGTTTATTTGTTGGTTCTTAGTATTTGGAAGTTTTTGGTTTAAGTTTGGATTTGGACCCCTGTGTGGGCATTTGGAATTGTAAGAGATTATGGATTTGGTTATGATTTGGGACATCACTCGAGGCTTGTTCGAGGTTGATGGTCTTCGTAACACTTGAAGTTTATGCATTGTAGTTTTCTCTATATTGTATCTTATGTTATGATTGATCATTATGTTGCACTCCTGAGTTTCTGCCATTGTCGGGGTGTGACAAACAAGAAGTTTATTGAAAACGTCACTAAATCTTCTCTCGACTTGAAAACTTGATTATCTCATCCGAAATAATCAATGTATTTTAATTAGCGAAAGGTTAATTAAATTGTCAATCAAATTTCGTCAATCATCTCTAAACCTCTTCTCGGCCTAAAAATCTTGATAACTTAATTATTTTATCGGAAATTATTTAAGTCCATTTAATTAATCGAAAAGTTAATTAAATGTGTCAAGTATTTTCTTTTTATCTTTGACGTCATTTTTCGGGAACTAGGTTATCTAAAATAATGTTACTAGTAGCTCTCGACGTATTTTAATAATTGTATATTGATAATACTAGTTAAAATCAAAAAACTAAGAAAAACTTGGTCGTTAGATAGGCGGCTCCCTTAGCTCTAAGGGGACCGGCCGTGTTAAAAGGGGCGGCCCCTTTATCACTAAGGGGGCCGGCCACTTAAAATCGCCAAACATTCCTCTCTTCAGTTAAACACAAAACCAAACACACATTTTCGTTCTTCCCTCTCTCCCTGTACACACTGTAACAAAACCACCATCACTAAAACCTCAAAATTCAATCCTCAAACACCAAATCGATTCAATTTCGCAAACGGCAAACACCAACAACGTGATTAACAACATCTATTGTAAGATTCTTCATACTTTTCTTCTTTGATTTCACTCAATTATGTTCTTAATCAAAATTGGTATTTTTTCAATTGATTTTGTGTCCTTTTAACATCTTATGTTTAGATTAAGTAATTCATAACTAATATGATTCCCGTAGTAATAGGAATTCAAAATTCTCAATAGGAAAAAAAATTTGAGTCGAAATTTTTTATAAAAATATATATACCAAAACTTTTACAAAAATATATATACATTTTCGAAAAAAAATTTAACTAGAAAATTTCTAAACAAAAACTTGTACATTGTTGATTCATGCCAAAAACACGTTAAAATGATCATGTATTGATCATCAAAACATACATGATTTAATATATACTTTTCTACATTATTGGTCAAATTTTACAAAAATAAAAGGTGCGTTTTGGATCTTTTCCTAGGATTAATGGTTAAGTCGAAATGACTAATCACTTTCTTTTTATTTAGGTATAAAACTAAATAACGAGGGGACTAATTCATCTAATATATAATTCATCTTGTATGATATTATATATATATATATTGATTCCTTAATGAATTTTTTAAAATAAGGGCGTTTGGTTTATCGTTTTAAATTGTAGTCTTGAGTCAAAATAAGCATTATTTCACTTTTGATAAGTCACATGTAATGAACTCATATTAGTCGGAGAAATATACAACTTATGTATAACTTTCGACGCTCTTGGTCAAGTCTTTCATTAATTAAGGGGTGTTTGGATTATTTCCTAGAATTTTAGTCTAAATACCAAATAATCTATACTCTACTTATTAAGCATCGAAACACTTGGACGAGATTTACACTTGTGTCATAAATTTATTCTTCGTCACTCTAGGTTGAGTTAAATCAAATTAGGGGAAATTTTAGGTTTTAATTTTAGAGTCGAAAGTAATCTTTGTTCCACATATGGTGTTTTTAAAACTTCATTTTCTATTATAATATTTTTTGTAGTAATTTTTCCTTTATGTTTGTCTTGTTTAGGTGATAAACATGCCTCAAGCAATTATTGGTGATACCTCCCGTACTAAATCATATATCCCTAAAGTGTCCGAAATACCCGGTTTCTCCCCCGTCCTTGTTCAATTCTATAAACCCATCAAAAACTATTGCATTCACGAGGGTCGAAATTTTACAAAAATAAAAGGGCGTTTGGATCATTTCCTAGGATCATCGTCTAGAGTCGAAATGACCTTCACATCATTTTGTCACGTGTATAAACACATAATAAACGTGTTTTAATCATCAAGATATATAATTCATATATATATATATTGATTCTTTTAATAAAATTTCTAAAACAAAGGGGTGTTTGGTTTATCATTTTAAGTTGAAGTCTTGAGTCAAAATAAACATTATTTCATTATTGATAAGTCACATGTAATGAACTCATATTAGTCGGCGAAATATACAACTTAATGTATATCTTTCGATGCTCTCGGGCAAGTCTTTAGTTAATAAAGGGGCGTTTGGATTATTTCATAGAATTTTAGTCCAATATCGAAATAATCCATACTCTACTTATTAAGCATCGAAACACTTGACAAGCTTACACTAGGTGTCGAAATATATAATTCAATATATATTCTTTGTCACTCTAGGTTGAGTCAAATTAAATTAGGGAACGCTTGGATTACTTATTAGGTTTTTATTTTTAGAGTCGAAGTAACCGTCTTCACAAACGAATGGGATCTCGCATCTCTTGCATTCTTCCAAGAGACCGACGGACCATATCATACCAATCTTCCTTATGGCATGTTCTTGACTCGTCTTTTTTGATACATCATGGAACATTATCCTCATCTTGACAAGAACATTTACAATGTCGTCGATAGGGTCATGCGTCCACTTGCCTTGAAACAAACTCAAAAACCTCAAAGTGATCATGGAATGCCTAAAGCCCGTCACTCCGTCTCATCTTCTTCCGCCAATAAGTATGGATCTTCATCTCACCATGGAGATGACGATGAAGATGATGATGCTTCTCGTACTAGTACCCCATCTCCTACCACTTATCTTAACTTCCTTTCACTACTCAATTACCAAAAATATGACATTCCCATTTGTAACATTTCTCAATTTCAGGTCATTTTATGACTCCTATTATTCGTCACTATTTATTTTGGTCCAATACGCGTTTACTTTTAATTTAACTTTTAAGCTAAATCGCGTAGACTAGAAATAATCATTTAATGTAAACGGTCACCAAATAAATTAAGGTTTATGTCAAACGAGTGTTATATAATTATTAAGAAGATAATTATTAAATTTGAGTATTTTTATTTTATTGGTCACGTAAAAGGCTTACGTTTCGCGATAAAATACATTTGGACACACCTCGGAAATACCTAGACTTACCTAGACTCAAACTAATATCCACTTTTAAACCTTAAACATAAAGTTTATTAATTTCTTGTGTTATTTACCCTTGTTGGCCGAATGTGGGTAAGAAAAAACCCTCAAACCATTCGTCCCTTGTGATTTACTAGCTAACAAATCCTCTTTTTGATCCTAGTACATTGTAACATCACTTGCCTAATTAAACCGTGTACAATTTGTCCCTAGTTAACCTTATTACACAAAGGATAATAACCTTTTTCTCTCTTTCTCTCTTGGATATCCATGACACAACATATATATATATACAAATCATAAGATTTCATGATCTAAGTAAATCTTGTACAAATATATGGTAATTAAGGAATGTACTTAAAGAGGTATTACCAAAATCATGTGAAGTTAACTAGAACCATGAAACACTTACTAGTGGCACGATTTGGTTTGTGTATGTGAATAGGAAAGAATGTAATAAGTGTTTGCACTAGAATTCACAGCTCTCTCTTTACCATTTTTCACTCTTACAACTACATCACACTCTCAAAAAGGATAAACACTTCCTCTCCTTTGTGTCGGACAAACGCACACAGAACATTCGTTCATTTCATTTAAACTTACAACACGCGCTAGGGTTTATATATCGAGGCCACAAGGGAATATACGAGCTAAGGGTTGGGTGTATACTAAGCTTAGAGCTTTGGTTTATCATTTGGGTCGTGTCTCGCATACGTGGTTGGTCAATTAGCTCGCGTACATACTTAGAACAAGTTCTTAGGACCTTTTGTAAGTCACATTAAAACCCATATCACTCGTACTATACTTGCATTATACGTGTTTACCTTGTTAACTAGCCTACATGTCACGTCTATAAATATATATATATATATATGATGTGCTAGCGTGAGTCACGCATGTTAAATGCAAAAATGGACGTGTTATACACAATGTTATTGCGTATAACGACTTGTGTGGTGTTAAAATGTAAGGAAACATGTAACGTGACTTAAAAACAAGCAAGAACTTAAAACGTTTCGTGTATATGGAGAACTTGGACACCAACGCAAACCAAAGACCCTATTTCGCGAGTAATTTATAATCCACACGTAAACACTTAATGAAAACACGATGGTGTGACTTGGGAAAGTGTATACGACCTCATTTAACGCTTGCATGTGTTAAACGAACCATAAATAGAACACATGAGCTCAATGTATTCGGTCTAGGGTTAATCACCACAAAACACGAAACACATACACCCACAGTGGACGTATATGTCCACTGTTGGGCCACGAAGCCACCAAGGGTTAAGCATGGCTTGTAGTTTAGCTTATCTCGGGATTAAAGGGGCTTAAACAAGGGCTTACGGGCTTATCAAACCCTAACGAAACCCTACGAGAACCTAAATAAACCAATCGGACTCTATTGGGCCCAATAGCCCACGTACGACCCAACAGGCCCAACTACGGAGACCATGGCTTATTAATAAGCTCATTCGAGCTTATTGATTGAACTAGGAAAACTTAGTGAACTTATACATAACAAAGCATGCATAAGTTGAACTCCAATTGGGCCCTTCTAGCCCAATAGCTACGAACGAGGCCAAATGGGTCCAATAAGCCCACCCGATGAGCCACAGCTTATTTATAAGCTCTATAAGCTCATTTAGAATCCTACAAACTTATTCATACTAGTATGGACCCTTAGGATGATTCAAAAACCAAACCGGACCATCATTGGGCTTGTTAGCCCATGATCGTGAACCAACAAGGCCCATAAGCCACAAATAAGCTTCGGCGGCTTATTTGTGGGCTTAACCAGCTTATAAGGCTTATTATAACCTTAGACAAGTAAATGGACCTAAACGAATTAAGCCCAAACATGTATAACCCTTATCGGGCTCGCAATGGGGTCAAAAGCCCATTACTAGGGTCTATTTGCTTATTGGAGAAGCCACGAAGTTAAGCCAGATTAATCTGACCTGAATAAGCTTAATGAGTCTAGAAAATAAGTTGTATAACCTAAGAAACCTTTTTACAAACTTTCAAGTTGAGTTATTGGGCTAACGAGCCCAATAAGATCGAATAAGCTCGACTAAGCTCCCCCGAGCTTATTTTTTAGCTTATCGGTCTTTAATAAGCTTAAGGAGAGCTTATGTTCTCGTGAAACTTTATTCGGACCATTAAATAGCTTATTGGACCTTAACGGACCTAATAAGGCTCGTTAAGCCCAATAAGCATAAATAAGCTCATCCCAGCTTATTTATAAGAAGTCTCAGCTTCTATGGCTTATTTGAAAGTAATAAAACCAATTGTCACTTGTTAGAACTTAATCGGGCTTAAAATGTGATTTTTACAAGTTAAGAGACTAAATGTGTAAACTTTGAAACTTGAGGGTTCAGTTCTGTCAACTCACTGTTTTTGTAAGTTGAGCGACTGTTTTGTCATTTCTAAAACTTTAGGGACTATTGGGACATATAAGTAGCTAAAGGGTAATTTGGTAAAGTTAAAGGACCAAATGTGTACAAGTGGAAACTTAAGGGTTTAAAATATAAAATAGTATATATTTTATAAACCCATGGGCTGTTTTGTAATTATGGAAAACCTAAGGGTCATTTTATAAAGTGAATTTAATAAACACTTGACATATCGGACGAATGACATCCGGATAGTATACCGGTTAACCTACAACTTAATAAATAGGAAATAAAAGAGAGAATATTTATTAGTAATTGTTTATAGTGTTATACAAGATCATGTAAAAATCAGTAATACCTTCCAAAAGCATCAAGTGAATACAAATCTTCCATAAACATTTTTGACATCACCACACAATATAAACAGTATAATAGTAAACTACGAATTTATTATAGTTTATAATTACGTACTTTTAACCTAAACCTAGACGACTAAGACTGGCCGTATTTACTATAGGTATTCTGACGGTGTGGATTCATGTTGTGTCACCAATATGTCATGGCTAGATGCATAGTAAGAACAAATGCAATCAAGTTCTATGTGCCACGAATATAGCAGACTTATGATATGAAAATATGGTCGAGTAGTAGAGATGGAAAGTTTGACCCATTTATATACAAACTCATACCAAAGAACTACCCATTTGACCCGAACCCATTATCTACCTGAAATATTGCAGCTTTAGTTGGTAAATAGAATATAAAAAGTTTTACATAAATGGGTTATGTTTCAACCATATTTTTAGACATTCATACCCAAGATTTCGTGGTTGTGTGCAAAAAATGTGCTCTAGGAAAGCTGATTGTTATCAAAATATGAATTGTGGACGACTAATTGTGAAGCTCATAATCAGAGATATAAGTTGTTGTCAGATATTAGATATTAGAATACCTGCCTGGATTTCGATCTTGTGTTGTGAAGGTGTCCTTGAGTAACGGAGGATGTCCATAATTTCAAGCTTACATGGATGCATCTAACTACATCTGTGGGCATGACTACTGAGATTATACATCTTAGAGAGGTTACATGCATTCCAGCATTGGCTAAAAAGCAAGGTTGCAAAAATTACTAGGCGCTACCCGGTAGCGATTAATCGGTTATGCGGGGATTAATCGGATTGGATTTTTTTATATACAAAATTATAATTTTAGATATAATATGTATAAGATAAGCATGGTATTTCAAAGTTCAAAACTTTAAATACTTCAAGTGATCCGATTTTTTCATTATTTTTTCCGATTTTTTCTTATTTTTTCTGATTTTGACCGATTAATTCGATTTTTTACCAGACCGGTTTTTTAGGCCGATTAGTAAAAATCAAGGCGTTTAGTGACCGATTCGCGCCTAGGCGCCGACTACTAAAAAGTCATTCGAATGACCCAACAACATGACCTTATCAGGTTCGGTAAAATAGAAATTCGTTATCGTTGTGGACCCCTCTGTGACACCCATTAATCCGTCTGTGAACCTGGCAATAGAACAATGGCCAATCCACTTATTATGTACCCCCTTATAGTCGGTCCATCACCATCCAATTTTACTCTTCCCACAATGTCTGTAGGACTTACCATAAGGTTAGCCTTACTGGAGGGTTCACAATCGTTCATGTAGAGACCATGAATGATTACATATCTAACATTTTCAATAACAATCCAAAGAGGCTCGGATTATATGACAACATACCTTAGTAACAGTGTTTCAGGAGGCGGTTTGACATGGTCTCCATCAGTGGAATCACTAACAACATATATTTGTCCTCGTTTTCCACCCATTGCACCCTGGCCAAATCCAATTGCGCAATCAGCAAGACGTTGACACTCATTTGCCACTAAACTTCCAGTGCTTAACTTCCTGACATTTTAGTGTGGAAGCTTAGTCTTTTTTAAAAATACATACTAATTAAGAAATACATTACAATAAAAATGGCACCTTATTATAGCATTTGAATTTTTTTATTAGTGCATGAGCTTTTTTCAAGCCCATTCCTGGCAAAGATTGCAAATACTCACAACCGCTAAGAATACACATTCCAAGAATCATTTGCCTGGTGAAACCCAACAAATTTAGTTCTCGGTTGTTTTGTAGTTTCGAGTACTGAAATTCAACACCTTGCCCATATTTGTCCATTTTATAGACGATATGAGTGATAAAATTAAAGGATGCGTCACGGTCGAAACTTATAAGAAGCAATAAAGAAGGATAGTTGACCAAATTAATAACTTACCCTCGGGCAACCAAATGGTATCAAGTCTGAGTCTTTGGTAATGACAACATCTACATGCTTGCCAACGATTGAAAATATCATTTGGGCATGAGCCTCATAAGGGGTCACAACATATGATATATTTTCTTGTTGCAAAGCCTTCAAGAAGAAGATACTTATTAGAAAATAAAGTACTAATATTTACCACCATTTATATGCACAAACTCAGAGAAAGAATCATATAAGAAAAAAGAGATGTTGATTCCAACTATTTAATTATGCTTTTTTACGTAATTAGAGGATGGTGGCTCGATTCACAGTCTGAGCTAGCATACAATTCCTCATAGTTATTGTCGCGAGTAGAAGAATAAGCCTTACAGAATCTGCTATGTGTGGGGTTAAGTCTTCCTATGTACATCAAAAGGTGCACTAACCCCAGCCATGGTTGACCAGTAAGTTGAAAGGCATCGGTGAAATAGTCTATTAAATAATCCATTCTCGATTGCCTTTAAACGCTTGGAAGCTTAAAAAAGTACTTGTGTATAAACTACCAAAATAAGGCTACAAAAAGCTTGATACATGCAGTCCAAGAGTGATACTTAACTTTCTTATATTTCTTACTTATTTATCAATTGATGAACACATAATTATTATCTTGTATATACACAGAATATTTGCACATCAGAAACTATTCTACACAGATAAGCAATTTTTGGTATACTGATCAAATACATAAATGTTGACTCAAGAACTCTTAAACCAAGTTCTTCATAAATCAATATATCGCAGTATTTTTCTTGAATTTTAATTTATTTTTCTATCTAAAATCATCGAAAAGAGGTTGAAATAACTAAACTTCTACATGGAGCAAGCCCTTGTTGGCCTCTTCTTCATGTGTAACATGTTCCACACTAAGTTTTTATTACTGCGTTTAAGATGTTAGTTATATGTTTAACTTATGTCTAGTTTACAAAAGAAACTGGACAGGCTAACTCAACTCTATCACTTTTTTTGTTAAAAACATACAATAGCACACTACAACCAACATCTTTATAACAGAAGTTACAACAACTTTACAGTGCAAATTGCATACAACTGTACAGTGATTTTTTTTTGTTAAAAACATACAGTAGTATTGTCTTGTCTCCCCTAACAGTGACGGAGCATGCAATATTTTCATTACGCCTAATACCAAAAGGCCTCACAGTGTACGTAGCTGCAAAATCAACATCAATATCATTAACAACACTCAAGGTACTTTAAGAGCGTGTGTCAACAAATCAAATACCAAACAATTATATCAATTTCTCGAAACCCCGATTAAAACCCCACACCCACTAAATATTATAAAATTTATCTATTAGATAAGCTAAAACAATGAATTAATACTAAAATCGTTGCGTTTCGCACATCAACTATACCAATGAAACACTGAGAAACCCAATTGAAACCTCTGATTCACTTGACTTCGTCATGGATTTTTTTAAATTCTGAGATCATTAATCTATGTGATTGATGAATATTGTAGAAACAATCAAATTAGATTATAGCAAATCGAAAACATCGAATCATTGTAATTGAAAAATTAAATTATAGATTGATCCCAAAATCTTATCAAGTTATTCGGTCATTGTTTTTATGGTCGATGGTTTGTAGGGATGTGGTGATAGTGTGTTTTGTGGGATCGGTATGATTTATTATGCGTGTGTCGAGTGATCTTTCTAGCTTGTCCTTAGACATCCCTGGCCCTTACAAAATTGTGCCCGCTTTTCTCAAGTTTTATTCTTTTCGTTTTTGACACTTATAATTTTTTGTTAATTTTTTCCCCCAAATTATAAAAAAACGAATTTATAAGAACCTTTGCCAAATTAAGAAATATTTATATTTTATAATTAAGCATGCTAAACAAAATTTAAAAAATTACAAAGAATCTTTCCTTATTAGGAAACAATCTTTTTATTTGAAATACGAAAGTCCCCACTTGGGGTTTTCCTTTACAAGATAAAAGATTTCAAAAAAGTGAAAAAAAGTTGAGAATCTAAATTGGACTAGTGTGAGTGTATCATTTTGCGTACGTTATAAAATTGTGCATTTCTATCGGCTAATAAAAGTCAAAATTGGCTTCACTTTTACTAAAAATCATCTAAATTACATCCATCAAAATAAATATGTATAAAAATAAATGTGTCAATTTTATAAAAGTGGCTAACTAATAAAACTATAGTTTATAAATTTTAAACAAATTATATGGACTTAAGTTATATACTCCCTCCGTCCCATTTTTATTGTCCACGTTTCTTTTTTGGGATGTCCCAATTTAATTGTCCACTACTAAAAATAAATAGGGAAGTTTGATAAAGTTTACTATATTACCATTGTTTGAAATTATTATAACAAAATTTAAAGAAGACTTTAATTAATTAGGTAAGGGTAAAACTGTTATTCTGTCAAAAAGTAAGAAATATAAAGCAGTAATAAATGAACTTTTCTTAAACTGTGTTTTTTTTGTCGGAGGACAATAATTT
Source organism: Tanacetum coccineum (assembly GCA_026074375.1). Taxonomy (NCBI): domain Eukaryota; kingdom Viridiplantae; phylum Streptophyta; class Magnoliopsida; order Asterales; family Asteraceae; genus Tanacetum; species Tanacetum coccineum. The sequence continues at coordinate 16,835 of BQNB010095368.1, forward strand.
TGGGACGGAGGGAGTATCAGTTTACAATGTTTATTAACAACTTTATAAATTTAATAAATACCCCCACCCCCACACACAAAACCCATAATTATACCCTCTTATACTTTTATAAAAAGCCTACGTCAATATGTTTTTGTTATGGGAAAATTTCATTTGTAGCCCAAAACTCAACCTCAAAATGAAATCTTATCCCAAACAAAATGTTTGTCAAAAGTATCACAAGGCAACTTGGCATCTGGGCAACTTGCGTGCAGAATTTGACACGTGGCAAAAAAGTACATATTTTTTGGGCAACCTATTGTACTTTTATGGGCAACTATCGTACTTCTGGGCAACTTGATCTACTTTTGGCCAAGGGGGAATTGCATATATACCCACTAAAACTTGAATATTTGCATATATACCCAAAACACAAGTTTTCAATGCATGATGTACAATGCAAGTTAAGCATGTTTTGAGTATATATGCAATTATGCAAGTTTTAGTGGGTATATATGCTATTGACCATTTTGCCAAAGGGATAGGATTGCATTTTACTCTTTTTTTTTGCTACAAATGGAATTAGCCCTTTTGTTATTTATAAATATTATTATTCGTATGTATTAAAACAATGTATTTGCAGGGAATTATAAATATAAAATGGAAAACACAAGTTACCGTGACATGCAACGGAATACACGTCATATAAAACCAACTCATGTTATTCCTTTTTATGAGATTTAATAAGGATGTCTGAAAAATATTATTTTTAACTATTCGCATTCAATGATGACTCATGTTATTTCTCTTTATAAGTTTGACATGCGCACGAGTTTAAAAATCGGCTTAAATTATTATTAACATGATTATCAATATCAAATGAAGCCACGACCTCACACGTTACTGTGAGATAAAAATAAGTAGACGGAATTCTACACATAATAACAACACATATTTTTTTGAAGGTCATTATGTGCTACTAAACACACATTATGTCTTATGCATGATATTAATTGTTAAATTTAAAATCAACTTAAATTTCATGTCACTTAAACAAGGTCAAATCCTTTGTGCAACAAGAATGTGTACAAAATATTAATCGAAATAACACATAATGAAAAAAATATGTAAAAACTTGTGTGTTCCCGACTATATAAGTATTAAAAATTTAATATATATTTATAAAAAATCTTAAACATTATAAAACAAACGACAACACATAATCAGGGTCAAGAATGATATGTTAAAACATCCATTGATGATAGTCCCTACCACAAAAAAATCCATATTTTCTTGAACAAGAATATAAATTGAATTTGGTAAAAATAAATGAGGCAATTTTTAAACCAAATTTAAAACGTATGTAACCAACATCTATATTATACAATTTGTACAGCACAGAATTATTATAAAACTGATATATATGTAAAAATATCTATTTGCTATAGCCCCTACCACAGAAAAATCTCATATTTTCTTAAGCATAATATGAATTGAGTTTGGTAAAATTAATAAGGTGATTGTTTAAACAAAAAGTTAAAATCAAAGCCATAAAATGCAAGCAACAACAACAAGTTGCAACAATAAAGAATGCTTTAATTGAAGGTTGAAGAAGAAGAACAAAAAATTAGTTTAGGTCTACCAACTGGTGGTTAGAATTAGAGTTCCAGTAGTCCCAATTTTGAAGCAATCATTTCTTAGCTACTACTAATCAAACAACCAATTTAAGCAACACCCATGTCAATTCTCTTTGTTTCTCCAAATACTCACAATTCTTTTTATCCTATCATTCCACATTTGAATTTCAATATTAGTTTGAATGGTAGGATTGCTTATTTCTTAAGTTATTATCATTAATCTTACCGTTGTTATGCTATCTTATCTATTTAATAAGTTGTGTGTTTATTCAACTATAGAAACTTTGGTCATGTATATTTTTATCTTGTTTTTGTTTGCTTCATATCCAATTATTGCATCATCATTCATTGTTTGAGTTAGAGGATGGTCATTGTTCAATGATTAGAAGGGTTGGTGTCTATGCTTTTTATTACTATTATAATAATATGTTTTGTTATTATAATCCTAATAGGAATATTTGTATTTATATACATCTTCTTGTTCATAACCATTTTGTCTCCCCTTTTGGAAGAATTTTTTCATGCTGCTTTGAATTTGTCTTCATCTTTGCTCAAAATCATAGGTACCCTCATAAAATCATAATCTAGTTGTTTGAAATACTTTTGCTTTTTTCATTTAGAGCATGAAATAGCTAAATGTTATGCATTTAATTTATATGTTCCAACTTGAGTAATTGTGTATAGGATGCATGGATGACTAAAAGGTGTGTGTTTTGATCTTTTGATGGTTTTTTGTATATTAAATTTTGTGTTATTCGTGTTAAATTAGGTGGTATTACCAGCTTCTAAAGGGATCATTCACCAGCAATTGAAATTTTGAGTGAAAGTGACTGATTTCTTGAAGTAAGGATGGCTACTTATTATCCAAATTCAACTAATCATCAAAGAGATGTGTTTCCTAGTTCCTATCTTTCTAACCAACAACAACTTAATTCTAATTATCAAGAATCACCTTGTCCTCCCATTGATATGATTTACCAAAACCACAACTCGACCGACGCCTCTTACTTGGATCTTTTGTCTGGTCAAACACAGTCAAACCGCGAAAATCTTTCAAGTGTTGAGAATAATCAAGAATTATCACTCAGTCTTGGAATGCAAATAACTTCTTCTTCAATGGATTTGCCTTCTTTTCAATATGGCTACTTGAATCACCATGTTCAAGGTTCAAGTGATCATGTCTCTCAGAGCAATAAAGTCGAAAACGTTGACTTGTTGTCGTTTGACCGGCCTATGAACAGTGTTCAAAGCTCGATATCGGGGACTTATCAAATCCCATCCGGGGTTGTGCCAAGAATTTATAATTCCAGATTTCTTAAACCATCACAAGAATTGCTTGATGAAGTAGTAAATATCCATGAAGCTATGAGGCAGCTAAAGATGAACAGAAGCAACAATCTTCATAAACTTAATGAAAACAATTCAAGAATCGAGCCTACTACTAGTTCGTCTGGTGAACTTTCGGCTTCTGAGAAACATGATCTTCAAAACAAGCTCACCAAGCTCTTTTCTTTGTTAGATGAGGTAAATTTCTTTCCTTTTATTCAGATATTAAATCTAAGGGTGAGCAAATTTACGTTTATAAACTTATAATCTGAATATGGTATTTTCAAGTAGCAATGATTTATCAGTGTTTAACCTTTTATTTTTTGATCATCACTGTAAGAAATTTCATTTCTATATCACAAAAGTTAATTTAGGGTTTCTCACTTCAAAAATGTCAATTTTGCTCATCGTAATTATTATTGTATTCCCTTAAACTTCAAATTATGTATTTGTTAAAAATGTATAAATCAGGTATACGACTAAACAACTTTCACAGCTCATTTAATTAGTTCTTATTCTCTCCGTGTCCCAAAATTATTATTGCTCGTCTTTTCATTTTAGGATGTCTCAAAATAATTGCTCACTTTCTTTTTAAACTAATAAAAAAATACTTCACCGATTGATGATATTTGATTACTTTTGTCTAGGACAATAATTATGAGACGGAGTAAGTCATGAGGAATAAACCGACATACAAATAACCCTTACTGTAAACTTATCAAATAAGTTGTCTAAAATGTTGTAGGTAGATAGAAGATACAGAAATTACTGCCAGCAATTACAGATTGTTGAGGGATCATTAGATATGGTGACCGGTTGTGGGGCTGCTAGATCATACACAGCACTTGCTAATCTAACAATTTCTAGACACTTTCGCTGCTTACGTGATGCAATTAACGCGCAAATTCAAGTGACCCGTCAAATCCTAGGAGACCAAGATGATTCATCAGAAAGAGTTTTGCCTCGTTTACGTAATGTTGAAAAGCAGCTTAGGCAACAAAGGGCCCTCCATCCGCTTGGTGCTATGCGTCATTCCTGGAGACCACAAAGAGGATTGCCTGAAGGCTCCGTTTCTATCCTTCGTGCTTGGCTTTTTGAGCATTTCCTCAACCCGTATGGTTTTTTAATGTCCCTTTCTTGGTTTATATTGAAATCACTACAACGAATATTTCAAGTACATACAGCATTTTTGACGCCTTTTGATATATATGTTTATAAGAGTATTACACTTATAATTAATTTATAAGTGCAAAGAACTCAATTTTTATACAGTAACAATTAAAACACACTTATTGTCGGCTGAATTTTAAACACTTACAAGCAGTGCCGGAGATAGGGAGGGGACCCGGGGGCAAGTGCCCCCTAGCGAAAAAAATTGTAGCGTAGATTTTCTAAAATATCTGGATTTTTTCGTAATCCCCCCTCCCCCCTAAGAACCAATTTGTAATATAGTTTCTAAAAATTATCGAAATGTGCCCCTCGAGCAAAAATTTATGGTTCCGCCCCAGCTTACAAACCTTTACAATTATACATGTGGTCTGCACTATATGTACATAGAGCTTAATTTGTTATAATAAATTCCTCATGGTCCCTATTGCATGTAGGAATTTGACGTAACAATGTAATCTCTACATATTTAAGTGAAGACAACTTTTGCGCGTATATACGTTTATAGCTGCAAACATTTTTATACGATCATAACGGTGTAAAGTCTTGTGATAAATTTGCACATACTTTCTAAATACGTGTAGAAAAAAGTGTGTAAATATATCTGTTGCAGTGAATGATTGATCTATCTTGCCTTTTTTAATTGGCTTAATATTTGGTTTTCGTTAGTTACCCTAAAGACTCAGAAAAGATCATGCTAGCAAGACAAACCGGCCTCACTAGAAGCCAGGTATATTCATAACCGAGCTATAATTATTTTTTTCCAAGTTGTTGATTTACTTGTTATGAACTGAACTCTGTGACTATATCAGATTGCAAATTGGTTTATTAATGCTCGTGTGCGCCTATGGAAACCAATGGTTGAAGACATGTACAAAGAAGAATTTCGTGATGTAGATGTGAACGGTAGATCCTCACCGGAACAAACAAGGAACGCAGCAATAGATCAAATATCTTCTTCAGACGACAAAGAAAAAATCATTCACAGACACACGAGTTCCTTGGTTGAACATGATACCAGTTTTATGAATGATATGGAAGTGAACGGATATGTGGGACAAAGGCATATGGATCTAGCAGACCAATATAGGTTTGATGATCCACAGTTGTTACATGATTTCGTGGTATAATATGAAGCAGGCATTTGATGGTTCGAAACTATACATGTACACATACAGGAACACGAATACGGACACACATAGAAATGGCGTTCTTCGCTCGAATATGTGAATACGGGTGGTGTTTTGTTGAAACTATAGTGAATTTTTTAGACCTTAGATACTATGTAAAGATACACTGTACCATACAATTTACAATATTATGTAATAAAGTGAAACTCTATTATGAGTTATGACCCGCGCGTTGCGGCGGAGGCTAACATGTTACTGCAACATATAAGTGTGTTGGTAGAAATATTACATTATGATATTTAATCTATACATTCTCTTCATGTTTTGGTGATGACAAACATGTAACTTATAACATATAACGTAAAGTTCTTAAGTTACTCGTAATCACAAATCATCAATTTTTCCAAACCTTACATTTTTTTTATTTTCCAAAATTTCATTGAATGATCAAAGAAATTTTTTATTTTTCCAAACCTTACAATTTTTTATAAAATGGGACAAACATTTTTAAAAAACATATACAAAACATTTTTATATTTATAAGAAATGTTTTATTCAAAATAAATATTTTGAATTCAATTTTTCTACACAAAAACAGCTAGAAAGTTCTATAAAAACCTTCCCCACAAAAAGACAAAAAAGGGAGCGTCTGAAAATTGGGCGGCCCCCTTAATTAATTAAGGAGACCGGCCATAATTAAGGGGACCGGCCTTGTATAATTAAGGGGACCGCCCAAATAATAAATTAATTTTTTTTCCTATAAATAGTGGACTGTTTTCACAGATTTTCTCACCTCTTTGCACACAGTTTTCTCTGATCAAAAACCTCCTTTCAAACCCTTTCCTTTGATCACTTAACTTATTATAAGTTTGTTTAAAATATGATCCAATAAATTGCAAGAGAAGAACCTTCGTTATCATTAAGGTACAAAGTCATGTAGGTTAATTAGTGCATTCGTGACATGTCTTACATTCACAATGTATAGATCGAGTCCATGTATTCTAAACTTGTGTAATAACTTAATCATGGTGTGTATAGTTGTTAGATCGTGGTAATCATAGGAAGTTTAGATAGATCGGTGTGATCAAAGTAGTGTCTAGTAGAAGTGGTGAGGAGAAGTTGTGAAGTTGTGAAGGTATGAAGAAGTTGTGAAGTTGTGAAGATGTGAAGAAGTTGTGTAGTTGCGATCAAGGTGTGAAGCTAAGTTGTGTAGTAAAGTTGTGAAGTAGTCGTGAAGTTGTGAAGTCGTGAAGTTGTGTTGTGATAGATTGGTTCTACCTAAGATTAGAACTCGACATTTAGCTTAATGAAGAAACTCTCGAGTTGGATACTCGGGGAGTGGAGTAGGGCGAAGAGGTGCTTCGTGACCGAACCACTATAAATCATCATGTCCGGTTTGTATTTCCTTTCACTTATCTCTTTACATTTATACTCGCATTTATCGCTTTATATTTATATTTGCAATTGTGTGATGTGTTGATTATATAGTCTTAATTATGTCGTGAATAAATGTGAATATTGTGTGTTGGGTTGTATTGTTGTAAATCGATGTATTAATATGTGTATATAACTTATATGAACACTCATCATATTATATCACGCTTGATCGGTAATTTGATATGAAACATTTTAAGATTTTTAATGGAAACGTATTCACCCCTCCTCTACGATTTCCACAATTGGTATCAGAGCCACGTAGCTCTAATTTTTAAAACAAATGGTTTTAAAAATTGAGTACGATCCATGTATAAAATTACCCATTAAGGGGGATTAAATATGAAAAGTGTCTTGTTGATTAACTTGTATTAGTTTTGATCTTATATACACTAATGATACTAGCTCGAGATAAAAATGATGCTTAAAATAAGTGTTGTATCTTCGGTATCAAATTCAGAAAGTTGTACACCTTTTCGCAAAGTCAGAAAATAATTTTTTACAAAAATTGAAATTCTGTGTATCAGGTGGGCAGCCCCCTTAATTCCTGGGCGGCCCCCTTAATTTTAAGGGGTCCACCTGTCTAATTCGGTAGTTTTTCAGAAACTTTGAAAAATCATATAAAATCAACCGTAAGTCCGTAGAAGTCGTGTCACCCGCCATTTCGAAGAGAATTAAGTCTACTTTCATATAAAAATACTTCCAAGTATTTATTTCAAACTTAATTTAGTCAGAAAGGCAAAATACTACTTATTGTCTAAAACGTTGAGTCTCGTTTTAACGTAAAACTTGTATTTTGTCTTTTCCTTCCGAGTCGGATATTTCTAGTCGGTATATCTTTGAAAAATGGTGTAATTAACTTTTCAAAAATATTAAACTTGATTTGTGAAATGGGGAGGAAACTAATTTGTCTTCAAACAAAACCGAGCTAAGTATACATTGTTGTATCTAATACACAAAACTACGACAAGTACGTTTATGTGGTATGCTATGTGATTATGTGCACTTCTTTATATCTTAAGTTAGTAAAAATTATTAAATGATCGTTGCTACTTGTAATTAAGCTAATTGAATATCTAAGCACATGTGCCCAACACGTTTAAATATTTTTAACAACTTGCTTGGTTTGACCTTGGGTTGGTCAAACAAAAGAAAAGATTGTATTAATACATCAATAACTAAGAAAAAGAGAATGCTTGTGCTTGCATGGTTTTAACATACACATAATTATATTTTGTTTAAAACATATAGTATTTTAAAAAAGATGTGTGTTGTATAAAAATGGTTAGAAAACTCATACTCATAAAATGTCAAAAACTATGTATATTATACATAACAACAAATAGTTTTTCGCACAAGTAAAATTTACAACTAATCTTGGGATTAATGGAACATACTATTTAAATATTTATCTATTTTCTTTTAAATGAGTGTTCGTGAGGGTCAAGAAAGATTTCAAGAATATATCAATTCATTATTCAAATTATGGTTGATATATTTATCGAATCTAATTGACAAGTTTTTGAGTATGGACAAGAAATCGAATTCTTATTTGTTTAGTTTCAAGATTATATCAAATTATAATAAAAGATATTGTCTTGCATCTACATACTCAATCACACTAGATTGGTATGAAAATAATTGCATCCGTTTGTAGATGAAAAGAATATGCATTGGATCATAACTCACACTTGTATTGATAATGTCATATTGAGTCTACTTGTCCAATAGTTGTGTTCCAAATATTAGTCTAATATGTTTAATACATAATGAAGTAGGATTGACAAATTGGATGTTTCGTCCGAAATATTCAAGAAATTTACATTGCAATGCAATTGCTAAATGTGTCATTTTCAAAAAACTAAACACGAGCCAATTTACAACATATGTAATCTTTGCTCATACAACTTAAAAGCACAACTTAAAACTCATATTCATATTTGACTAAATTCTTAAATAAGAATGTTATTCTTATTTATTCACCTAGGATAACATGATGCTTGGAAAACATTATGAACTAATCATATTAATTAAATGATTTATAAAGGATAATATATATCCTATGCATTTTATTTTCTTCATAGCATAAATGGTTGTGTTATAAAAAAATACATTACAAAGTCATATTCTCTATACCATAAACATAAAAGTCGATTTTCTGAAGAGACGAAGAGCAACCAAGGTCAAGCATCAAAACTAATTCCATAGAAGATGTAACACCCCCAAATTAGGTCGCAGCGGAATAAGGGTCCGAGGCGTGTTACTTCAAGATCAATAGCACAAGATATATAAGAACGACACAAAAAGTCGTTTAAAATGATACATTGGATTTAATTGAAAGACTTGATACAAAAGCATATAGCTTTACTTGTTCATTGTTGA
>BQNB010095369.1:0-25888 GCA_026074375.1 Tanacetum coccineum
TTTTATAGCTCCTTGTATAAAAGATTAGCAAATACAATCTATTTTTAGTTAAGGAGAAAGCTAAGATATAAAACCGGTCGGGTCAAAATTTACTTTTCATTCTCACCAACAGAAAACCTACATTCGTGTCAACTATATATATATATTTTTTTATAAATATGAAACTAAACTAGATATTAAGACTTAAAAATTTAAAATTTTGTGGGAAAACGGTGTACGTGAGACAAATAGGTAAAAGTGGGTAAAAGTAGGCAAGATTATATCGAAGATATACTACCCCATACTAAAATCAAACATTGTCCTCAATGTTTCCTAGCCTAAGATCTAAAAACCCCATACTAGAACTCAAAAAGGTCGAATGTATAACCTAAACAAGAAGAAAGTATCACAAAAATCTCTAGTCGTTTATTAAGTGTGCTAAAAGATAAATGTTAGACGATAAGAATCTTTAGGATATCGGATTTCCCCAAACTAATGGCAAGCAAAGGCTAGGAAGCTCGAGTGGACCGGGACAAAACACCGAACACGAGAGTCTTCAGAAAATTTAAGGTGAATCCTGCAAACAATCACAAGTACAAACACAACAAGAATTGGAAGAGTACAAGCCTCCTCACATCATAATAAAAAATAAGATAGAAAATGGATAAGCATGGGGTGCCTCCCACGAAGCACTTTGTTTTTGGTAACCGAGTCACATAGATTGACTCAATCCCCGAATTCATTCATCCTTAGAGAGAGTGTGGAGATCTTGAACTACCTTGGGTGGTAAGTCCTCTCCGAAGTAATGCTTCAAACGATGACCATTCACCTTAAAGTTTGGACCATCGGGTTGAGATAACTCAATGGTTCTGTATGGAAAAACTTTGGTGATGGTAAAAGGTCCTGACCAACGAGTTTTAAGCTTTCCTGAGAATATCTTTAGATGAGAGTTAAAGAGTAAAACTCGATCACCAAGATTGAAAATGCGGTTTTTGATCTTTGAGTCGTGAAGCTTCTTCTTCCTCTCTTTATAAATTAAAGAATTCTCATAAGCTTGATCATGAAGCTCATTAAGTTCATTCAGTTGAAGCTTACGATGATCACCCGCAGTTTTAAGATCAAAGTTAGCATGTTTCAAAGCCCAATATGCTTTATGCTCTAACTCGATAGGTAAATGGCAAGACTTTCCATAAACAAGCTTGTAAGGCGTACAACCAATCGGTGTCTTAAAAGCAGTACAAAATGCCCACAAAGCATCGTCTAATTTGTCAGACCATGAGGCACGGTTTTCTGCAACCATCCTTTCTAGAATACGTTTTAAACCTCGATTGGACACCTCCACTTGACCGCTCGTTTGAGGGTGATAAGCGGTAGCTAGACGATGTGTGACCCCATACTTAGACATTACTTTAGCAAACTGATCATTACAAAAATGGGTCCCACGATCGCTTATAATAGATCTAGGTGTTCCAAATTGAGTAAAAAGATATTTCAAAAACTTAACTACAACCCTAGCATCATTTGTGGGGAGCGCCTTTGATTTAACCCATTTTGAAAGATAATCAACGGCTACGAGGATGTATTTATTTCCTCTTGAAGACGGAAATGGTCCCATAAAATCAATACCCCATACATCAAAGATTTCACAAACTTGGATAGCGTTTTACGGCATCTCATATCGTTGTGAAATTTTTCCTTGTCTTTGACACGTATCACAAGATTTGATCATAGTATGGGCATCTCGATATATAGTAGGCCAAAAGAAACTGGCATCAAATACTTTTCGAGCGGTGAGATTGACACTATGATGGCCCCCGGTGGGTCCTTCATGACAAGCTTTAAGGATCTCAAGAGCTTCTTGCCCATGCACACACCGTCGAATGATTTGATTCGCACAAGTACGAAAAAGATAGGGATCGTCCTAGAAATAATGTTTAACGTCCTTAAAAAACTTCCTCTTTTGTTAAGTTGACATTCCTTTGATGATAAAATTCCTTGCATGGTAGTTTGCATAGTCCGCAAACCATGGGGTACTTTCACTAGAAATAACTCCAAGAGTTTCTAAAGGAAAATATTCATTTATGTCTTTATTTTCTAACACATGCTTATGAGGATTCTCAAGTCTAGATAAATGATCTGCCACAAGGTTCTCACTTCCTTTTTTATCACGGATGGTGATATCAAATTCTTGTAGGAGAAGAACCTACCGGAGCAACCTCGGCTTAGTGTCTTGTTTATTCATAAGGTACTTTAAAGCCGAGTGATCCGTATACACTATGCTTTTAGATAAGACAAGATATGGCCAAAACTTTTCAAAAGCATACACTACGGCAAGCATTTCTTTCTCCGTCGTAGTGTAATAAATTTAAGCTTCGGTCATTGTCTTACTAGCGTAATGTATAGGCTAAAAGTGCTTCGCCTTTCATTGTCCTAAAACCGCACCAATCGCTAGCATCACACATAAGTTCGAAAGGTAGGTTCCAATCCAGGACAACTAAGATCGGAGCTTCGGTAAGCTTCTTTTTAAGAGTCTCAAAAGCATTAATACAATCCTTAGAAAACACAAACGGTGTTTCTTTCTCAAGAAGATGAGTCATAGGTCTAGCTATTTTGGAAAAGTCTTGGATAAATCGTCGGTAAAAACCCGCATGACCTAGGAAACTCCTAACACCTTTTACGGTAGTTAGGTGAGGTAGCTTAGCAATGACATTGACTTTAGCACGATCGACCTCAATTCCTGATTTTGAAATTTTATGCCCTAACACAATTCCTTCTTTACACATAAAGTGGCACTTCTCCCAATTAAGAACTAAATTCGTGTCTTCACACCGTTTTAGCATCTTTTCTAAATTGGAGAGGCACGAATCAAAACTATCCCCAAAAACCGAGAAATCATCCATAAACACTTCCATGGTCTTTTCGATCATATCATGGAATATGGCCATCATACACCGTTGAAAAGTACCGGGAGCATTACACAAGCCAAATGGCATGCGTCGGTACGCGAAAGTTCCATACGGGCATGTGAAAGTAGTTTTCTCCTGGTCTTGGGGATCTATTGGTATTTGGAAATACCCTAAAAATCCATCTAGAAAACAATAAAACTCATTCCCAGCTAATCTTTCTATCATCTGATCCATAAATGGTAATGGAAAATGATCTTTTCGAGTCGCTTCATTTAATTTCCTATAATCTATGCAAACTCTCCACCCGGTAACTAAACGTGTCGGAATTAATTCATTCTCTTCATTAGCAACAACGGTTATTCCTCCTTTCTTTGGAACACAATGCACTGGACTAACCCATGGGCTGTCAGAGATCGGGTAAATCATTTCGGCATCAAGAAGTTTTAGGACCTCCTTTTTGATTACCTCATGAATTTTTGGGTTAACCCGTCTTTGACTTTGAACCATGGGTTTATAATCTTCCTCCATCAAGATTTTGTGAGTATAAAAACGAGGGTCGATACCCTTGATGTCGGTGATTTTCCAAGCAATGGCTCGTTTATGAGATTTGAGCACCTTTAAGAGAGCATCTTTTTCAACATCTTTTAAACCTTTTGCAATAATTACGGGTAATTTGTCGTTTTCTTCCAAGAAAGCATATTCTAAGTGAGACGGGTAAATCTTTTAACTCTAATTCTGGAGGCTCTTCAATTGAAGATTTTGCCTTGGTCTCTTCACTTTGTTTAAGGTCCATCGGAGTAAGTTGAAACGGGTTATTATTTAACAATTTTTCAATCAAACAAATATCTTCCTCCGGATTGAAATCGGCATGATCAATTTTTAGTGAAATAGAATCATCCTTAAGATAAGCTTCAATTTCTTCCAAAATGAATTCGGAAGTAAACAGCTCAGACGTCGGGGTGGGATTGCAACCCGAAGAATTAGGAAATCCTAGAAATTCTGGAGCATACTCCTCATAAACTGCATCAATGATGTCAATTCGGTTTACCATTTATCAAGGAATATCTCGTGGTTTGATCTAGATTAAAAGTGACGGCTTCGTTATCAACTCTAAGGGTTATTTCTTCTCCATAAACATTAATTAAAGCACAATCGGTTCTCAAAAAGGATCTCCCAAGTATGAGAGGTACTCGAGGATCGGCTTCGAAATCGACAACAATAAAGTCGGTAGGAAAATGAAACTTTCCCACTTTAAAGTAAACGTCTTCAGCGAGTCCTATGGGATGAGTTATGGATCAATCTCCTAATTCTAAAGTCATCCGAGTTGGTGTAAGATCGGGTAGGGAAAGCATTTTCCAAAAGGAAAGAGGCATAAGATTTATGCTCGCGCCAAGATCAGCCAAGGCGTGACATACATCCATTCTTGGGAAATTACATGGAATAAGAAACTTGCCGGGATCTCCAAGCTTTTCGGGAAGCTTTTTGAGGAGCATCGCCGAGTAATTCTCGTTCAACAGTATCTTAGCTAACTCAAGCAACTTTTACTTATTCGTGAGCAAACTCTTAATCGTAGGAGCAAATCTTGGCATCAAAATTAAAGCATCCGCGAAACTAATGTCGAAGCGTAAATCTTGAAAGATTTAGAAGATCTTCTCCATTTGATTCGAAGCTTTGTCACAGGACTTTTGATCATCACGTCGTGAAGGATATGGAGTATTTGGCTTAGGTAAACTCTTTGGAACATCAGGTTTCGGAATGGGAGTGGTATTAGGCAAAGTCTTTGGAACATCGGGTTCTGGAGTTAGAATAGGGGTAACCGGAGGTGGGATGTGAGCGGTACTTCCTTGGAAATTAGATTGCTCCTTATCCGTTATCTCCTCGGTTTTCTCGTTCTTACAACCTTTTTAGGTGAAGGATTAGTAGGAATCGAGGGTCCCTCGTAAGCAACACCACTTCGAGTAGTGATCGCTTTCATCTCACCCTTCGGGTTTGGAATGGTATTACTCGGAAGAGTACCCGAAGTTGAGGCTTGGTTCTGAAACAATCCACATATCATGTTTTGCAAATTATTTTGAAAGGTAGTTTGTTGATTCATCATGACGGCTTGTTGAGATTTTATCGTGTTTTGAATTTCATTCTTAAGGTCTCCTTTCAACGAGTTGATTTGATTTTGCATGTTTCTCAACATTTGATCGTTATTTCTCTTGTAACTCGAAAAATCATTTGAAAACTCTTGTTGAACTTGATTATTAGGCACTTGAAAAGGTTGGTTTTGAAATCCTTGATTTTGAAAATTTAGAGCATGATTATTTTGAGCTTGAAAACCTTGATTACCATGAAAATTATTTCCCCGATTAAAATTATTCCCTTGACCTTGATTTTGATTAAACCTATTTTGACCATTGTTTTGCACCGGAGCAAAACCTGGTGGTGCCATTTGATTACTAACACGGTTTGGAGGGTTAACTTGATTGTAAGTACCCGTAGTCGCACAAACACTAGCTTGATTGTTATCGGTAGTCGGACAATTATACCAAGAATGGGCACCACCACAAGTAACGCAAGTTTCCTCAACCGCTTTAACCGGAGCGGGAGTGACAACTTTTTTAGAAACAATCTCAACTAAGGTCGAAAGTTGGTCTGCAAGCTTATCAATTCTCTCATCCGTCTTACTATCACTCTCCCTAGAAGTCGTATTCATCCTAGAAGCATTTGGTTTGTTTCGTGAATAACGCACTTTTGATTTGTTCTCAATTATATTCAAAGCCTCTCTAGTCGTCTTACTCAAAAGATTTCCACCCGCCGCGGCATTTAAGGAGTCTTGATCGTTGTCGTTTAAACCATTATAGAAGGTATCAACTTGGGTTAACTCCGTAAATCCGTGGTGAGGACAAGCTCTAAGCATTTCCTTAAATCGTTCCCACGCTTCACTAAAAGACTCATCGAATTTTTGGGTAAATCGAGAGATTTTATTCTTTAAGTGAGTCATTTTCGAGGGAGGGAAAAATTGATTCACAAATTTGGTTACGAGATCCTCCCAAGTCAAGATTGAATTAGGAGGTTCTTTCTCGTACCAAGTTTTAGCAGCCCCTCGAGTGAATATGGAAACATCATTAGCTTAATCACATCGTTTGGCACATTCCTAAATCGTAGAGTCGAGGTAATCCTTTTGAAACTATTGATATGAGCATGAGGATTTTCGTTCTCTAAACCGTGAAACGGGTTCGCTTGAACCAATTGTAACAAATTCGTTTTAATCTCAAAATGATCCGCATTAATTTCTGGTAAAACGATAGCTTCTCCGTACCCTTCCGTGGGTGCTCGGAGTAGCTCTTCCATTGTACGTTCCGCCATTGGTGCAACGATAGTACGAAGCTCGGGTTCGACTATGTTTGGAGCACGTCCTTTATTTCGACGTCTCGGAATGGTTACGTTTGAATTATTTGGAAAATTGGAATTTCTAGTGCGCATGCACTAAACAAACAAATGAAATGATAAAAGAAATGAGAAAAGGAAATATTTTTGTTTACCGAATAATCAACAAACTTAGGGTAACTCTCTTAAGTAAAATAAATTTTACAAAAGAGGTGCGCCTTTTTCGTAAGTGACACAAACGGTAAAAAAATTTATCTTTGGTTCGGGAACTTATTGATGGATAATACCTCAATTGAAGGTATTATTTGTTGGTGTTCTTTTACCAACTTGGTTAATTTTTTTTATTTCTTAATGAATTCACAAGAAAAATCAAAAAATCCGAAAGAGCAAATATTTTTGTATTTTTCTTATTTAATAATCTTCTACTTATACTAAAAAGAAAAGAAAAATATTTTTTTACTTTTTATATTTTTAATTTTTTTGTATTTTTGATTTTCTCAAAAGCGTAACTTTCGAAGACGAAAGGTTCTCCAAATCACGATCAACAAACTTCAAACGAATATCTTAATCACAAAATCCGGCAACGGCGCCAAAAATTGATTGGTAAGTCAATAATATAAGAAAAATATTCAAAGTATAGAATATTCCAAAACTACCCTTGAGGACAATGGTAGTAGGAAAAATCTTATAAAAATACTACACGTTTTAACCGGTAAGTGATTACCGGGTCATTTTCCCAAAGATTTATGGAAATGAGACCACGTTTGTTATTGGGGGGGGGGGGGGCAAATGATTTGAATGGGTTCGAAAATTATTTGTTTTTAAAATCCTAAAGAGAGCAAATTAAAGGGAAACAATTAAACTTAACTACAGAAATCAATACGGGAAAGTAGATTTTTAATAAAACGCAAATTGGGATCCTAAACGGGGACTAAAACCATTGTTAACAAAATTATAGCATAAAATTTATCTTTTTCATTTTTATAATGACTTAAATAGGGACCTAAAAAACTAAACAAAGAAAACTAGACTAAAAACGAAGGTGATACGGGCTTGAAAACACTAAAAACGTCAACGGGAATCAATCTCGTTCTTTAAAAATGAATTTTGCAATTTTAACCAATACGAAGCAAAAAACTAAATTTTCCTAGAAACTATATGATAAAAGAAAATTTTCTAAAAAAGAATTATATTTTTTTGACTTTTTTATAATTTTTTATGAATTAAAAACGATTTTAATGAAATTAAATGATTAAAAATACTAAACTATTTATAAAAATTATGAAAAATAGATTGAACAATGAAGAATCTAGAAAAAAATAAGCTTGGAAACACAGCTTATTGAATAAGCTGTGTAATAAGCTAAAACAGCTTATTATACTAAAAGCCTAAAACGTGTATAAATATATGATTGTGCAAAGATATATCGGATGAGCTATTGTAGCACAATGGTTAAGGGTGTGGGATAAAAACACATGGTGAGGGTGGTAGAGGTCCCGGGTTCGAGTCTTGCTCACCCAGGGCTTCCCACTATCCCAAGTGTTTTTGTTTTGGCCATTTTTTTACAACTTTTGAAAACACTGAAAAATAAGCAACTTTTGCAAAACAACTATTTTTATAAACCACAAATAAGCACAGTAATAAGCTAAATTAGACAGAAGAGCTTTTTACTCTTAAAGGCTTATTATGCTAACTATTTGAGCAAATTAAGCACTAAAAAGCAAATAAAATGGGCTATAGGCTTAGGACAACTTAATCTAAACTAATTAAGACAAAAATACAAACAAACATAAGCGAAAGGACATAAGATTGAAAAAGCTATAAACAACAGGAAGTACTAAAGGCTTAAAAACTTAGATTTTTTAGCTAATTTGCAAATAAGCTAAAAAAATAAGTTCTAAAACTACAGGTAATATGCTAAAATTGACTAACTAACCTAATAAGCTATATTAGACCAAAATAAGCTAGGAAAATAAGCAGATAAGCACAAATAAGCTAAATAGCACTTAATGAAAACTGTTTAGCCAAACAGGCCTTAAGGGCACTTTTGAACTTAATTTCCTATAAGCTAGAAGATCCTTATCTTTTGGCTTATACTAGCTTAAACTACAACCTATAAGCTATCTAAAAATGTTCTTAAAAATCAATTTGAAAATCTAGTGCTTAATCAAAAAGCTAAATGAAAAAGGTGTGCAGACATAAAACTATATTTTTGGTTTTTTAACATTTAATGTGAATGAAGAAGTGCTATTTTAAAGGCTTAAAACAGATAGACAAATAAGCTGATTTTTAAGAAACAAATGAAAACAGATGATTAATGTTCTACAAAATACTTGTGTGCTAAAAATCAAAACCTACTTAATACTTATACTATCTGAAAATTAAGCTAGAAAGTGGCTTTTTATCTATTAAAGATGCTGATGCAATTGACCATCAAAGTGAATCAACACCTAAATCCAACTATTGCAGGCTACCAATTTTACTAGAAAACACTTTATAAGGAGCAAATGAAGCAGTAATAACAACTAGAAACCAAATAAGCTTAAAATGATTATTCTACTTACTATATTCTAACAGATGCTTAACAACAACTAACTAACTTTGATTAAAACTGAATTAAGCTAACAAAGCCCCTAAATCCTACACTGTTAAACTCAAATATGAGATTTAAATTGAAATCAAAGGACCAATTGGCTTCAAGCAGTACTAACTTGAGTTAGTACTGCTTGACCCAAACACCCCTTTAAATTCATCAAATCCATTTTTAGCTTATCAAAATAAGTTTTAAATAACACAGCTCAAATACTAGATATTAGACAGCTTATAGCAATCCTATTAAACATTATTAAGGAAACAAATAAGCCAGAATGTATAAGCTAACAACTATGCGATCATCATTTTGGCGCCGCTGCCGGGGAGGTGTGTTGCGACAATATCGTTACGGTTTGACGATTAGTGACTTGAAGACCCTTCCTCGTGAAGTTATCATTCTCGTTTGTGAATATTTTCTTATTATTATAAAAATATAAAAACACAAAAATATTTTTTATTTTCTTTTATAAAAACAAGAAAAAACCAAAAATATAAAAACATTGTCCATAAAAATAAATAAAAGTCATCATCAATATAATGCTTTCAACTGAAGCATTATCATAATAAGTTCCCGAACAAAAGATTTAAGACTTGCCTTTGTGTCACTTATGAAATACAGCTCACCTTTAAAAGTTTAACAAACTATAAGAGGGGTTTAAGGAGGGTTGTTCCAACGAACTACGACCCGAAAGGAGAAGGTTTTTAATAGCCTCGCGATTTCCCGCTCCTTCGCTCCTTTGTGCGTTTTTCTTTTAGAGAGCTACCGTGAAGCAAGTTGATTATCGGTTTAAGTTATTCAATCTCGTTTTGTCCGTTAAAAAAATATGATGTTTAAAAACCGAAAAAACCAAAAATAATCTTCTTTTTCTTCTTATCCATTTAATTCTTTTCTTCAATCCCTCTTAATCGTTTAATTCTCATGGGGTCATATTTACCATTTGAGTGTGCGGGGTGTGGACAACCGTCAGATGACTTTTATTGTTATTTGTGTAAGTGCCAAGAATGCGGTTGTCATCTTATCAATTGAATGTGAAAAATTTGTACTTATGACGGTGAAAATCCAATTGATTTTTCAACCCCGTACTCTTTTAACGAATCTCCAAATTTCTCTTACTACACCACACACTCTCAACCCACCTTGTGTGAATTTTGCGGGATCGATGCTCGTTATGGTCACTATTGTACACCGCCAGTTCTGATTATCTCAAATCCGGAACCATGCTACGATCAAGACTATGATGAGTTCCCACAAACTTTACCAAGTTTTCCATAACAATATCATTCCTGTGAAGATTACGGGGGTCCTCACGAGACTTTTCAATGTCAACCGAGGAATTATTACGAACCTAATCCGTGTTATGATTCTAATTATTCCGGTTTAGAACAAATTGAACCCCCGCAGTTTCCCGTCATTCATCAATCTCCTCAAGAAATGAGCATGGAAGCTTTGCAAGCCCGAGAAGACCTAATGAAATCAATAGAAAACTTTCTAAAGAAGTTTAATCGTATTTCTTTTCGGAAAACACCGAAGGTTTTAATGCAAGCTTGAGACAAATTTCTTGAAATTAAGCATGCTCAATCCGAGGACGTGCAAGAATTGCTTAACAAACTTCTTCAAGATTTGCAAAGCATAAACGAGGAGTTGGCAGAATTTATTAATACTCCAAGTTGGAATTTGCCCACCTCATCTTATGATGATGATGATTCGTCAGAATCTATATATACGTAAAATATAAAATATATAATACGATGGAAAATTACCAATTTACCCTTAAGGATAAAGGTAAAAAGGAAATTCTTCAAAATATATATAATATAATACGTATATTAACCGGGAAGTATGATTCCCCGGGTCGTTACCCCAATGATTTGTGAAATTAAAACCATGCTTGTTGTTCGGACAATGATTTGAATTGGAAACAAAGATTGATTTGGTTATCTATTTTTAAAAAAATAATAAACAAATTATAACAATTAAGCACGAAGACAATTAACGGGAAACCAAAATTTAACTAAAAACGCAAAACGGGACCCTTAAATGGAGGTCAAAAACCCTAAATTGCTAAAATTAAACCTAACTTAAAATTTTCTTTTTAAATGGACTCTATTTGACTAAAAAGTAAGTTTAAAGAAAACTAGAACAATAACAGAGTTGAAATGAGCGTTAAACACGAAAAACAAGAACGGGAACGATTCCCGTTCTTTAAAAATCGCAATTTTACAAATTAGACCCTACGAAAGCGAAACTAATTTTCCTAGAAACTTTATGATAAAAGAAATTTTTCTAAAAAAGATTTGTATTTTTTGAGTATTTTTCTGTTTTTTATGATTTTTTAAAGTTTTCAATGAAAATAAATGTTTAAAAATACTAAACTACGTATGAAGATTCTAGAAAAAATACAGTAAATAGCTTAAACTAATTAGAACCTAGGAAAAATAAGCTCGAAGTCACAGCTTATTGAATAAGCTATGAAATAAGCTGTAACAGCTTATAAGGGTTATAAGGGAAAAATGTGTATAAAAGTTAAATTGTGTGAGAGTCTAACGGAAAAGACCCAAGGGTGCAGTGGTAGTGTGTGGTGTTATAAAGGGTTGAACTGTTGAGGTCGGGGGTTCGAGCCTTGCTCACCCCCGATTTCCACTTCCCTTTTTTTTAAAAAAAAAACTTAAAGAACAAAAGTTATTAAGAACTTGAAAATAAGCATTTTTAATTAAAGCAACTTTTTATGAAAAGCCTTAAATAAGCTAGAAATTAACTAAAAACTTGATAGAAACTACTTAGCTAACTTTTTTGGCTTTTTCTTAAACAAAATAAGCTAGAAACCTTAATAAGCTAAAATTTAAGACTAAATAAACTATAATAAGCTAAATCTAAGCTAATGAGCTAAATAGAACTAAAAATAAGCAAGTAATAAGCTAGAAAACTAAATAAGCCTAATCATAAAATCAATTACCAAACAGTCCTTAATGACACTTTGAGCTTAGAAATAAGCTAGCAATTAAGCACCCTATGAAGTGAATATTGGTTTTCCTAAAAACTTGGCTTAAAATCTATTAGAAAATGCTTTTATAAGAGTTTAAAGCACCAAAAGCTTATTAGAAAGATCTTGTGAAATTGGCTGTTACAGGAAGTAGGCTTTTGAAAGCTTAAAAACTGAGTTTTACTAAAATAAGCTCACAGTCCTCAAATAAGCACTATTTTTAAAACCAAAACTGTTTTGGAAAGCTTGTGATGTCTAGCAACTAATTTTTATAAGCTAACTTAACTGAAAACACTTTAAACTAACTAAATTTAAAGACCTAAATAGCAAACTCAGGAAATTACTCTAAAAGCTCAAAAACTAATTAAGCTAAAATGCACAATAAGCTACTCCAGAAGCTAAGCTTTTGAAAACTTATCAAACTACTTATAAGCTATGAATCTAAATCATAAAAACAGATCATATAAGCTAAAAACCTAAAATTAGAAGCTAAGAACCTCTTACTACTGTTTTTGGCTTTTTAGAAATTTTAGTAAACTTTAAATGCTAAATTAACCTAGATTATAAGCTAGAAATTGAAAAGCAAGAATTAATCTATCTAAACCTATATGTAAACTATTAACCTTCTGAATTTTACCTATCAAAACCTACTTATGCTAGCTTAAAAGTGATCAAAGAAAGTATGCAGTTAGGAACTGCAGTACCTATCTGATGCACTTAACAATTGGGTAAAACCCAAATGCAATTGACTTTAATGGTTAAACCAGCTTTGCACACTCAAAATGAGTGTGTACTAACACTAAGTAACAATATCCAAGCTTAGGAAATCTTGGATCACAAATATCTTTACTAGCTAAAATAGAATATCTCCCTTGGTGCAAATCCAAACAGTTTTCACTTAAACTTTCCCAAATTTGAAAATCAATTCATGGTTTCTCTTTACAAATTGTTACTATATGATTACTTATCTGATTCAAAAGTTCATATTAATTTCCTTTGACATTTTGAGGTCAAACTAAGTAAATCCAAACACTCCTTTAAAAACATTTTGATTTATTTAAACTTAAGAAAATGAAATCTGGAGATTAAAACTTAGATACCAGATATTGAACAGCTTATAATAACCAACATAAACATGAAACAATAAGCAAATAAGCTAGAAACTAAGTTTTACTAACTATGCTAATAATATTTTTTTTTAGTTTTTATTGATTTATAAGACAAATAGAGTAAAACTATGGTCTAACCTACTTAAGCTGAAAACACATAGCAAGACATAATCAAAAAGCACAATATCAAAGATATAAGCTCAAATAAGCTAACACTTAAGCAAAATAAGTAGTTTTAGACTAGTAATTTAAGGACAAAAGAAGTAAATGAAAACTTATAGCAGACCTTAGCTAAACAAAGGTAGTAGTGCTCAAAGAGCTTTGTCTACAGCTCTAGCTTGTCCTTTTGGATAAGCTAGTAAAGTCCAATGGGGTCTTCCATTGTTACCCCCATCATCCATAAGCTTAAAACCAAATTTCACCATGTTTTGCATAGGTTTAACTGATTATTTAGCTTAAGTAGTATTAAATTTAATTAATGAGCTCAATTCTAGCTTATAGACTAGAAGAGCTTAATAAGAGCTTATATAGGCTTATGGAACAGTGAACATGACAACTGAAGGTAAAAGAGCTTTTAATTTGAATGACAGATTAAGTAAAAGGAAAAGTTGAATTTATTAATAATGAGCTGAGTATAAAAGAGTAAACTGAAAAGTTACATTAAGGTAAACTCTATAAAAGCTAATTAAAACTAAATTTAAACTTTAAGCTAAAAATTACAATATTAAGAAAATTGAAAATTTTAAGAGTATCCCCGTGTGTGTGAGTGAGTAGGCTATTTATAGCTGCCAAGTGAAGGTTCTAGGCTCCAAATTCAGTTAGACACCCCCTTGCCTCTTAGTCCTTAGATCCTTTTCAATCATTGGATGTCAATTGTAAGCCCTTGGATTATATTTTAGCTCATACGGATTGCCAGCGTGGCAATCCGTGATATGATATGTTGTGCTTCTTCTGTGTGTACCTAAAGTATAAATTACTCATCCCTTGTGTTTCCTCACAATCCACGTGTGATTCTTCTTGGGTATCCACCAATAGAATGCTTGAATGACGTTTTAACCCTGCCATGTTGTACTTTGCTACTTGAATTGACTATTTTCACCCTTAATTTGCAATCGCCCTTTGATTTGACCCATGGTTAAACCTTGAAGATGAATGAACAATAACAATCGACTTGGCGCCATTTTTAACTAAAAGGGGTGAGTGTTTGACTGGCTTGTATGGGTCTTTGACTTCGGGCTTGTATAAGGAAATTGGGCCACGGGATGGTGTTGGGCTTAGTTAACAAATTTAGGATTTAGGTTATATAAAAGGGTTTAAACCCGTTTATTATAGGGACCATTTTTGTAATTTAGAAATTTATGAAGGACTGTTTGGTAACTTTGGGATTTTTGTCTTGTTGTAACTTTGACCAAGGGTTGACTAAGGGTTGACCACTGCTGACTTTTTGATCTTTTTGTAGAAAACTTCTGGCTCTTTGTGTGCTCTTCCGTTCCCGTGTCCGTGTTTGTCCAATTTTGACTGTTTTCTTGCGATTTTTGCTATATCCGTACCTACACAATCACAAAGACAAAACAAGCAATATACAAGCCTTTTATGCATAGTTTTGGTCTTCTAAGGGCCATTTTTGATATAAACGGATATGTGTTTTCACACATATCAGTGACGACAATGTATATTCTTTTGCAACACAAGAATATCTCATGACATATTCTACCGCAATCACACCTGAATCACCGGTTATAAACTCTCTTATAATGGTTGACAAGCATCTCGACACAATTCCAAAAACAAAATCGGATGAATTCATAAAGTCTAGTGTTGAGAACCTTGTCCAAAACCCAAGTGAATCCGAGGATGCTTCTAACGGTGTGTGTGAGTTGCCCATTTGTGATGATTTTCCCAAGAGTCATCTTGTTAGTTTCTCTAACCCTCTCTTCGATATCAATAATGATTGTACCTCAAGTGATGATGAGTCATTTTTCGAGGACTTTCCAATGGAGAATTTTAAATTTTTCTCTAATCCTCTTTTTGATCTGATGAAAGAAATCTTTCACCGAGTGAATCTAATATAAAATTGAGTGTTAGAAAGTATCACTTCAATTCCCTCGGTAATTGATTCCTTTTATGCCAAATCCAATCTTATAGAATCTTTGCTTAATCGAAATACTTCGATTGATCCTTTTTCTAAGATTGATTCTCTTTTTGATGAGTTTACCGGTGAACTCACTCTTCTCCACTCAATTCCACCGGGAATTGATGATGTCAACCTTGATCCGGAGGGAGATATTTTGTTTTTGGAGAGTTTGCTTTACGATAACTCTTCTCCCCGCCCTCCGGAAGAATTTAATTCTGAAAATCCTACCGAGTCTTTCTCTTCATCTCCTATCCCGGTCGAGGATAGTGACTCTCTTATGGAGGAGATTGACATTTTTCTTGATGGTGATGACTCAATACCACCGGGTATTGAGAGTGATGATTTCGACTCGGAAGATGACGATAATTCTACTTCCCTTCCCGAGTTCGAATCATTTCATGTTGATTATCCCGATTCGGGAGATTCAACCATTGATGTGGTGGAAGACATCCCCGTTGATGTGCCTAATATTTTGCCTACCCATCATGCCCTTTAATTGGATTTCGACTTCATTCCCTCTCATAATGATCTCGGATCCGATCTTGATAATTCTTCTCCTTTCGGAGATAGAAACAAGATTTACGATCCGGGGATATGCATTGAAGTCGAATCCACGAGATTTCTTGCTACTCTTTCCCCCGTGATTAATACTTTACTTCCATTTTCATCCGAAAATGAAGACAAAGTTTTCAATCACGGTGATCTTGCTTATAAGGAGAAATCTCCTCCTTCTTCATCACATCGGGGCTTGAAAGCTTTCCAGTTTTCTCCTGAAAGCCCGATGTTGATTTCTGGAGACAACACTCCAAATTTGGGTGTTCGTCATCCCCATTTCTATCCCCCTTGACAAAGCTCAAGTATGGGGGATCGGGTCAAGCTAAGTGACCTTAAACAAGCGCTTCGTGGGTGGCAACCCATGCTTATCCATTCTATCTTCTTTCTTATTGCTAATAAGTGTTTTGTGTTGTGATGAGGCTCGCCTCTTCCATTATCCGTGTTTTGTGTTTTGTGATGTATGTCCAGGATTGCCCGGATTGTGATGACTCTCGTGCTCGTGGTTTTATCCTCCGATCACTTGGTCTTCACATCCTCAGCTTCATTTGGGAAATCCGATATCCTAATCTAATCGACCAACGTTTTTCTTTGAGCATACTTAATAAACAGCTTAGGATTTGCGTAGAAACCCTTCGTAAATCATTAAGAACAATGTTTCATTCTAGTATGGGGGGATCTTCGATTTGATTGTGCCTGCGGCTGTTGTTTTCACGTAATCCTGTTTTTACCACTAAAATTTCAAAAAAATAAAAAATTTAAAAATTTTCAAAAATAAAATAAGTGTTTTGTCACAATTTTGACTTTCCTGCTAGGTAGAATAAGAATAAATTTTGATCCGATCGAGCGTGTTGAGCTTTAGCTTGTTCCTTAACATTTAGACTAATCGTTCGCGAATATTTGCTTAGAACGAAAAATGATAGATTTAAGTATGAGTTGGATGCTAAACAAGGATTATTTAGAAATCTTAAGAGCTCATGTATGTAATTTGTGGCTTTTTCTCCCATAAGCTTCTAACCGGATTAATATACGTGCTATTTTTGAAGATTAAACTTAAATCAACAATTATGTAGTTAATAGCAAAAATTTTAGTCTTAGTTCAAATTTATACTTAAATTTTTCAAAAAGAAGTCTTCTCTATATCGTGAAATAAAAAAAATGAAAAATGATATAAAAAAGAATGAATAATAAATATAACCTGTGGGCTGATAAAAGTTTCCTGCATCTTGCCGGCTCACAACCGATGCTACAGCCTTCTAAAGAAAGCCCATAGTAAGAATAATAATCCGAGACTGATAAAAGTTTGCTGAATCTTGCCGGCTCACAACCGATGTTACAGCCTTCTAAAAGGTTGAGGGTTACAATTGCATCAATGTTTAATATTTAAGTGTGAATTAATAAATAGATCTCTTTTTGTTAAATTCAAATATGCTTTTGAACTTTGACTATTCTATTTTATAAGCTATGTGTATACGAGAAACCTGAGAGTTTTTTAAACCTAAGGTCTGTGAGTCCCGATACTAGTCTCTGTGAGGTGTCAAAAGCCTGGTCACTTAGCCGCAAGGTTGGGATGTGCCAAGACGAAAGTCGCTACATGGGATGATCTCGCCTTCAAACTCATTATTCTCGAGTGGAACATGAAACATAGAATTTTGCAAAGCGTTGAACCATGGTTGAAATTCAAAATGGCACATTCACCTAAGATATAACAATTATCGGGAGTGAAAAGTTTACAAGTTACAAATATGAGTAGTGTTAGCATCTTAACTTATATTTAGCGGTGATTTCGTTTTAAGCTTAGTTGGACAGGGGATGATAAACTTTTCATTTTTGGGGCATTTTAGGATTGAAATGCGTCTTGTTTTATGATCCCAATTAAAAATAACGAAAGTCAAATAAGTTAGTTAGTTGCTAAATAAACATGAAAAGTACAAAAAAATGAGAAAAATAAAAAATACAAAAATATGAGTGGGAATAAGTGTAAATATTTAAAAATGGTAAAAACGGGGCTTTTCAAAGCTATTGATTCTTTATTTCCCCTTGACGAACACTTAGCTACTTTTCGAGGTTATTAGTCGAGGGGGATCGAGATTCTTAGTTTTTTAAGTGCTTACTTATAGCATTGCGTGAGGACACGCAATATCTTAGTATGGGGGATTTTGGTATGTGTGTAATTACACATACCTTTTACCTAATAAAACGACCCTAAACGACCAAAAACGCACATAAAATGCCATAAATATGCTTGTTTTTGTGTTTGTGCTGTGCAGGTACCGGATATTCACTAAAGGACAAAAACGAAGCCAAACCGGACAAAACCGAGCACGGATTTGAAAAGAGCGCGAAAAACCGAGGCCAAAGGTGCAAAAGGATTGAAAACGGAGCTCAAACGGCAATTTCCGAATCGACTCGACAACGTTTGTGCATTTAATGAAGTCAAGACGAAGTCAAAGTCAACCCCGGTATACGGCATTGGAAAGAGCATCAAAAACCGAACCCGAAAACCTAATTGTCAAAAGTGGGCCCACTCGTACCCACCTAGTGGGCCCGGATCAGCCCACTTTATATAAACAAAACCCCTTTAGTCCTTAAAGCCCAAAATTAAATAAAGCCCATGATCCTTTTTAGTTAAAAACCACAAGGCCCAATATCCTTATAACTGGCCCATATGTAAACCCAAAACCCTTTAACTTTCGTTAGCCTCAAAACCCATTAACCCCACCACCGTTAACCACAAAGGACTAAGTTTGCAATACGATTATAAAGGTTGAGGGACCAAACCTGCCATCCCCCAAACTTTCACTACACCACAAGGACGTGTATTGCAATTAAACACTACACATTGGGGGACCTTTGTTGCCATCTCACCAAACTTTTAACCTGTTTAAACAAACACTGTATATCCCCCTCACTTCCCGCCAAACCCTAACCCCACCACTGTAGCACCTGCAACATGAGACAAAAAACGACACCCCACTCAAAAAACCTCACTCTCATGAACCCCACACCTCACTAACTCACAAAAACACGCTGGCAATCCTCAAGGTATTCATTGGCTACACGAAATCAAGGGTATAGATTGATTGGAGTGGTGACCAAGAAATTTTAAGGGTTAGATGGTGCTTTGGTTTCCTCTCACCAAACAAACACAACAAGCACACTAAGGCTTGAAGACAGCTGCCTATATAAAGAAGACAGAGAAGATAGAGTAAAGAGGAGGAGGTAGGAGTAGATTAATTAAGTTTTTAATGTTTTTTTAATTTATGTTTTTAGTCAATTCAATTCTGTCAATTTAAACTTTGAAGCCTTGTAATCTTTTATGTTTTAATGAAAAATTAAGTTTCTTAAGTTTCCTTGCAAATCTGACCATTTTTGCTTTAATGTTGGTTAATCTGATTCCAGTTTGTTTTATTGCTTATTAGCTATTAAAACTTGTTCTTTTTTGCTCATAAAGCTTATTTAATATCTGGTCATCAAATATCCTTGCTTAATTCAGTAGCTATAGGTTTAAAAAAATGTTCAACACCCTCTTAAAGGGGTGTTTGGGTCAAGGTGAAAAATGGGTCATTTGAGGTTTTTATTTGTCTTTGCACTCAAAGTAGTTTTCATAGGTCTAATTTAGTCTAGAATGAAAGTTTTTTTTCAAGCTTAAATTTAGTTTTATTGAATCTTGTAGTTTGTTTTATCCTCAACATTAATCTGCTAAGTTCATAGTAGTTCATACTTCTTATTTGGGTTAACATGCTTAAAATTTGTTTAGTTAGTGATCAATGTGAGTTTTATGAGCCTCATTTAAATCTGTTTTGAGTAACTTGTTCACTTGGAAAGCCCTTCAAAGTTTTTAGCCATAAATCAAGTCCCCTAGTAGTTGTTTGCCCACTTTTAGCCCAACTTGCTTATTTACTTTTTTGCCTTTTATTTGCTTATTTGTGTCTTTAATTTCTTATTAGGTATAACTATCCATCTGTTTTTGCTTACTTTAGTTTAGTTTTTGCTTATTTTGCCTAAATTTGCTCATCCGTTAAGCCCTTGTATGCCTTAGTCTATTTAAGCCTTTCTTTCAGCAATTTTCAGCTAGATTTTTCAGGGCTTGTTTTCATTTTAAATTTTCTTTTCTTTGTAGTTTTAGATAGCCACCAATATAAGCTTAAAGGACCCATAGCCCATTAAGCCATAAGATTCCTTCTTGATGCTTAAAATTAGGCCAAAAAGTAGTCCTTAGGCTGCCTTGCTACCAGTTTGTGCCCATTTAGCTTATTCATTTTTTTATGCTTATCAACCTTTTTATTTTGCTTATTTTACTTACACTAGCTTATTAGATGTTTCTAATTATCTGTTTTTGCTTACTTGTTATTTTACTATGCTTATTTAACCCCTTAAAAAGCCTCTCAAATAGCTTAATACTAGTCTAGTGTAAAAAAAAAAGTTAAACTGCCATTTTTATTTTGCTTACTTTAGCTTATTTATAAGTCCTGGTAAAAAGTCTATTTACAAAAGTTTCCCATTTATATGAATACTTTAAGTTTTTAAAAAAAGAAAAAAAATAGTTTATAAAAAAAGGGAGAGGCATGGATTCGAACCTATGACCTCTCCCTTTTACACAAGCACCTCACAAACTGCCCTCTACTCCAACAACACCCTTGGGATTTTTCTGTCATAAGTCCATCCTTTTATTCTTTTATCCTTTGTTTTTTTTCCTTTTAGTTTATAAGCTGTTCTTGCTTATTTGACAGCTTATTTGATAAGCTGTTTTCACCACTTTATTTTTCTTAAATCCAGCACACCTTAAACTATTTTCCATGATTTTTCCAGATTTTTCCCATTAAGTTTACTATTTTTAATTAATTTTTATTTTTAAAACTGTTTTTAAATCATAAAAAATTAAATAAAAATAAAAAAAAATATAATTTTTTTTTAAAATTTTCTCTTATCATGTAGGACCTAGGAAAAATAAATTTGCATCCGTAGGGTTATTTTTACAAAATTTTGTTTTTTAAAGAACGGGTTTTAAATCCCGTTCTTGTTTTCGCGTTTTAAGTTTAATTGCCTTTATTTTTTTGTTCCCGTAGCCTTAGGTTTTCCTTTTATGCTTATTTTATGCTTCCTGTAGATCTTTTTAGTTATTTAAATGCCTTTTTATGCTTTCCCGTAATTTTAAGTTTAAATTCCCGTGCCTATTTATGTTTTTCCCGTAGATTTTTAAGTTTTCCCGTTTCCTTTGATTGTTTTCCCGTAGATTTTGAAAATCCAATTAAATCTTTCTTTTATTCAAGCATCCGATTGTCAAACCAATAACGCGATCGTCAATTTGACGCCTCGTTGGGAGAACGACCCGGGTCCGGTTTTAAACTTTGTGGATAACGAAGTGAGAGACCGATACTTCCGGTTACTATACTACTACTATTGATATTATCCTATTTATTATATATTTATATATTTATTTATATTTATATGTATTAAAAGGAAGTAATCAGTATATATAGCATATTCATTGTTATTTATATATGTATTATACTTATTATATCTAGATAGTCTATATATTTATATTATATATATAAGTGATATAAGGATAATATCAATTATAGTATAAGAAGTATTCCGTGAGGCTTTTGAAAAGGATTATTACTTTTCTCCAAAGCAAAACCCTAAAAAAAACCTTCCCGGGTCGTTATGTCCCGACGAGGCGTGAATTTGAGAATCGAGAATCGGCTTGTGAACAATGCTTGAATGATTAAAGATTTGGTTTGGTTTTCTATTTCTACAAATAAAATGCAAAAACAAGTAAGGGCAAACCTAAAAACGTAAGCAATTAAAGTAAAAAACGAAGAAAAACAATAACGGGACCAAATCCCGTTCTTTAAAAAACTCAAATTCTACAATTTTAACCCTACAAAAGCAAATTTAATTTTTAACAATCCTAAATGATAAAAAAATTTAAAAAAAAGAATTATATTTTTTTGACTTTTATTTAATTTATTATGATTTAAAAACAGTTTTAATCTAAATAAATTATAAAAAATAGCAAACTAATTTATAAAAATTCAGAAAAATTACAAAAAGTACTTCTAACTATGCAGATTCTAAGAAAAATAAAATGGTGAAAATTGCTTATTGAAATAAGCACGAAATAAGCTAATATAGGCTGATAAGGTAAAAGGGGGAAAAGATGTTAAGTATTTAATTGTGTAGGGCTATAACAGATAGCCCTACTGGTGCTGATGGTTAAGAGAGTGTGTGTTAAATATGCTTGCTTGTAAAGGGGGAGGTCACAGGTTCGAGTCCTGTGGCCTCTCCTTTTTTAAAAACATTTTTTTTCTTTTTCTTTTTAAAAACTTATAAAATAAGCTGAAAATAACAAAGTTTAAAAAAAAGACTTTTCACAAAACTCAATAATAAGCCATGAAAAAGCAAAATAAGCTGACAGAAGTGATTTTTTATGACTTAAGACTTAAAACTAAACTGTTGGCTTTTAAACTTAATAAGCTAAAAGAGAAAGGGCAAATAAGCAAACTACAAACTACCCTACACCTAATAAGCAAGATTAACCCTAAATAAGCAATTACAATAAGCTGGAAAAGCTGAAAATAAGCTGACAGAATGCTAAAACTAACTAAGGGCATATAAGCTAAACTGTTTGCATTTTTTTTAACTAATAAGCTTAATGTAAATGCAAATAAGCAAAAACAGATAAAAGGCTATATATAATAAGCATTTAGGAATAAAAATTAGCAAAGGAAACAAGCTGAAAAGCTTTTAAAAAGCAAATAAGCTTTTTGGCTATGACTGCTAGTCAAACAGCCTAAGTATCCACTTTCTAGCTTATTTTTAAGCTAGTAAGTGGATCCTTATGGCTTAATGGCCTATAAGCAAGTCAAGACAGACCTTTAAGCTAAAATAATCACCAATTAAAAAGGAGTTTGAAAATCATTTAAGCTATTAAAAATACAATTTAAAAGCCTACTCACACAGATTTGAAAGCTTTTTGGTTTTCTTTATAAGACAAAGGGCCTTTGCAGCCTTAAAATTAAGCTACTAAAAGAGTTTCAAAGACTAGAATGAGCTAAAACAGATCAACCTTATAAACCAATGAGCTTATTTAATGAAATTCAGAACCTATAACTAATTTTAACTAGTCTAATTTTAACATTGAAAAGTGGCTTTAAAACTGAAAAACTAAAAACTTAGACTTATGATAGATTTTTACTTAACTGAAATAGACAAATGCATACTTGTATAGACTACTTTCTACTACAATATGAGTCTAAAACAAGCTTGATAACAACACCAAAATCACTATTAAAAATCTATTCATATAAGATGAACTAAGAAATTGAAAATACACAGATTTAAACCACTAATAGAAATAAACTAAAACATGAGATTTAAACTTTAAAGACTTTCAAAAACAGCTTAAATCAACTTAAAAGGGCTTGTTAAAATTGGCTTAATGACCCAAACATTTTTAAGACTCCTTTTGACCCATTTTGACAGTTAACCCAAACACTCTTTTAAATTCTGATTTTCATTTTAAAGCTATAAAAGTTTGAATTAAGCTGAAATAAGTGAAAACAGATATAGCAATAGGCAAATAAAGAACAAATAAACATTAACTAATGAGAATTAAGCACAAATAAGCATACAAATAAGCTAACAGTAATAAGCATAAATAAGCACTTAGAAAAGATTTTAAAGAGAAAACAAGGTGTACCTTATTCCCTTACTCAAAACATGGAATGAATGACCCTAATAAGCTCTAACCTACCCAGCTTATTTGAAATAAGCAGTCTAATAACCCCATAAGCCCATCCAATTATGACTTATCTTCCAAGAGCATATCATACCATAAACTTAACCAATTTATTTAAAAGTAAACAAACAAGCTCAAATAAGTTTTTTAGGAGCTTATTTGAGCTTAGAGAGGGGAAAACATTTTATCTTAATAAGAAACCTTAGAAAAATGCATAAGCTAAATTTAAAGAACACCAATGCCTTAAACTGAAAATTACTTTTTTATTAATAAAAAGAGAAGTACATTAACTGAATACAAGAGACAAGCATAAATTAAGCTGAAAAATAAAATTACACTACTCCTATAACTAAGTTACACTAGATAGATTACATAGAAAAACTTAAACTATTTATAGAAAAATGTCAAGACTGCAGGGGTCTTCTTTGTGTTTGTTGTGTTTCTTGTGTGACACGAAAACAAACTCAATCCAAGCCCTTAATCTATCTTGTTCACCAAGCCTTTCATCCAAGCCATTGATTTTTTTGGCATTATCTCTTGACGAAAAGGGATGTTAGGGATTGCAAAGGTGGCATTTGGGGTTTTGTGGAGTGGGGTGAGGTGGTGAGAGTGATGGTTTTGTTGGGTAGCAGGGTGCACGTGAAGGGGATGATGAATAGTAGTTTGGCAAGAAAAATATTTTGTTACTGGGTGTTTATTTTGTGACTGGGTTAAGGGAAAAAGGATATGGGGTGAAAAAGGGTTTAAGGATTAAGGGGGTAAAGGGTTAATAGTGTTAGGGGGTAAGGACCACGGGTGAAAAGGTTTTAGGATCAGAGGGACTAAACTTGTTAGTCCTTAAGGACTAGCTGTGTTAGTCCCTAAGGACTAACAATGCAAAGGGTAGAAAGGGGGTTGGGCTAACGCCCGTTAAGTGTGGTGTTGGGCCTTTTTTATATAAAAGGAAAACGGGCTAGGATTATATTTAAAAGGGAAATTAGGCCTTTTATGGATTTGGGCTTTTTAAACATTAAGGCTTGTAAGACTTTTCGATAATCTCTTAATGGGCTGACCCGGCCCATTCAATGGGTGCGGGTTGGTCCATTTAAGATTTCTTCGTTTTTGGCTTCGTCTTTGACTTTGACTTTTCGGTGTTGACTTTTTTTCACGCTCTTTTCATTCCCGTGCACGGTTTTGTCCGTTTTGGCTTGATTTTTATCCTTTTCTTAGATATCCGTTACCTGCACAATACAAATACAAAACACACAAATACAATGTATTCTTGGTATGTATTTAGTCTTTTAAGCACGTTTTCCTAGGTAAATGGTACGTGTAATTAAGCACATACCAAAATCCCCTATACTAAACTATTGTCGTGTCCTCACGCAATGCCATAAGTAAACACTTAAGAAAACCAAGAATCTCAATCCCCCTCGACTAATTACCTCGAAAAGTAGCTAAGTGTTCATCGAGGGGAATTAAAGAATCAATAGCTTTGAAAAACCCCGTTTTAACAATTTTTTTTACATATTTACACTAACTACCATTAATATTTTTGTATTTTTCCTTTTTCTCATTTTTTTGTACTTTTCTTTTTAAGCAACTAACTAACTTATTTGACTTTTGTTATTTTTATAACTTTAAGGGATCATAGAACAAGACGCATTTCAATCCTAAAATGCCCCAAAAAGGATAAATTCATCGTCCCCGACTTTTCACTCGCCCCAAACCAAGCTTAAAACGAAATCACCGTTAAATATAAGTTAAGATGCTAACACTACTCATATTTGCAACTTGTGAACTTTTCACTCCCGACAATTATTATATATTAGGTGAATGTGCTTATTTCGAATTTCAACCATGGATCAACGTTTTGCAAAATTTCTATGCTTCACGTTCCACCCGAGAATAATGAGTTTGAAGGCGAGATCATCCCATGTAGCGACTTTCGTCTCGGCACATCCCAACCTTACGGCTAAGTGACCAGGCTTTTGACACCTCACAGAGACTAGTATCGGGACTCACGGACCTTCGGTTTCAACACCCTTGGATTTCCCGTATATACATAAAATTACAACTTAAAATGTAATAGTCTTAGTTCAAAAACATATTTAAATTTAAGAAAAAGATATTTTCCCTATATTTATTAATTCACGTTTACTACACTTAATATAATTACACATCCATTAAACTAATGAAATCCTCGACCTTTTAGAAGGCTGCAACATCGGTTGTGAGCCGGCAAGATGCAGCAAACTTTTATCAGTCTCGGATAATTACTATGTGCCTTATTTAGAAGACTGCAACATCGGTTGTGAGCCGGCAAGATGCAGTAAACTTTTATCAGTCTCGGATAATTACTAGGTGCCTTATTTAGAAGACTGCAACATCGGTTGTGAGCCGGCAAGATGCAGTAAACTTTTATTAGCCCACAGTTTATAATTATTACCTCTATTTTTTACACTTTATATTACCACGATATAGAGAAAATTCCTTTTTAGAAAATTTAAGTATAAATTTGAACTAAAATTATT
>BQNB010095370.1:0-25888 GCA_026074375.1 Tanacetum coccineum
AATACTTCATTTTACCTGAGTAAAAGAGTACAAGATTTTCATTAACTCTACCAACCGAGTATTACTCAAGTTTAGTGGGATATAATACAAAACGAGCTACACTGACATATCTATTTGTCTATGGGCCAGGGTGCTTCTCAGGATTCTAGATGCTAGCCTCTTATGTTATCTTTAAGTGACTTAATATTCTCTGGTGGTGGTGATACTGATGGTGGTAGTGATGATGAAGGTAGTGCAGCAGCAAACTCAGTAACGCATGCCTCAGCAGATGGTGATTGTGAAGTATGGTGTTAAATAGACATCCATATTGTACGGGATTTGGTCTTAGAAAAATAGGATGATATGGTTTGGAGAGGTGGGTGGTGTAGAAGCAGACTCGTCAGTCTCAAATGCCTCTGTATCCCCAGCTTGAGGGGACAAGATCATCTGTAGGTATAGCAGAAGGGTCGGTCAGAGCTAGGTACTCCTCCTCCTCGTCCTCCTTTTCCTTCTCACATCATCATCATCGTCGTCATCATCAGATGATTCATTATCATCATTGTCTCCTCCGTTGGCAGGATGGTCAGCATGATCCTCCTCAGGGTCCTCCTCATCCCCCTCTGGATCGGAGTTAGCAATGTAGCCCGGTGATAGGGTTGTAAGAAAGGCATCAGTAGGTAGAGGCTGATCCTCCATTGGTGCCTCTAGCTCCTCATCAGAAGCTCACTGGAATCTCTATGGCTCAGAATTAATATAGATAGACGTGTAGGTAACCGTCGATGGTGAAAACATGACTGCTTGCAACGAGCAAAACTTAACTTATATAAGTATATTAAATAAAACCGGTATGGTAAATATGAATATGCGCTCATGGCATAAATGAATGATGGTAAGATATCATATTCGATAGCTTAATGTTTAGGTAGCATTTAGGACCTACGAGCTTATAGTGCTACCTTGCCTAAAGAAATGTTCCCCTATTTATATAAATAACCCTTATATAAATAAATGTAGAGTATGTGCGAAAGAATGCAAACTTATCTTTGTATATATACATAAGATCCTCATAGTAATGTACGTACTATAATATGAACACGTATATGCATCATGTAAGCATCTTGTAAAACTAACTAATGCAAACAGCTAGTGTATGTATGTCCCGTGAAAACCCCTTTGTATGAATGCAATGTTTGAAAATGGTTATAGTCCAGCAAAAATATTTGACCTGGTTCTCTATAACCTTGGCTCTTGACACCAATCTGTAACACCCCTAAAATGGGTCTCATCAGAATATGGGTTTGGGAGCGTTACTTCATAGATCAATAGCACAAGATATATAAGAACAACCTTTAAAATTGTCGTTTAAAACTGATACATTGGATTTAGCAAAGTGTTTGATACAAAAGGCCGAAGCTTTACTTATTCGTTGTTAAATTATACAAAGATTCTAGTTCATAACAAATGTTTCTCCAAAATGTAATGCAACCAAAACAAAATCACCAATGTATCCTTGGCACCTTATGCTTACTGATCTCCTGAAAAACATTGCTTTAAAACGTCAACAATAATGTTGGTGAATTCATAGGTTTGATAAATCATAATATGCAGGACCGCAAGACTTTTCCCGTGATAATGCAACACATGCAGACATCACAAAACTAGATTACATTTACACTAAGCTCATGACACTGAAGCTCGACAATCTTTCTTGCAATTAAACTATATATTGCAATTTACGCCCATCCGGATGTCTAACCCTAAACATCCTAAATTCGACATGCTATAACGTTCGTTCCTGGTGATAGCTAGTCACCCGAACGGGGAGGTCGTTTCCCAAATAGATCTATTCATAACATTCGCGCTCACATAATGTAATTAACAACTACATCTATGCAATTGACAGTTCATGACATGGGACTTAACTGGGTTATCGCAACTTAGGCAAACATGTAATCAATACTTGCGTCCAATTTATAAAACAAAGCATGTTTCCACCCCATAGTTATAAATCATTGAAATCGTAAAAATGTGGGGCTATGAACTCACCTTGAGTTCTGATAATCCAAATATCGCAGATAAAGCGTCATGTAAAGAGAGATCGAATGCCCCAGCACCTAAATTATCATAGGTCGAATAATACCATGCACTTCGGATTAAGCAAACATATATACATGTCCTATGTTAGTTTACATCATACTATCTTCGGTCTATCATAACAAGAGGTCCCAATGTAGTAACGTATGAGTACTAGGACACTTTTTGAATCGTAAATCCAGAAAAGTCTCGATACGCCACCACCGAAGAGGCCTCATTATGAAACCCCCTATAAAATATACTTGATCAACCACATATAATTCTATATAGCTCAATCACCATCTAAATGTTTGAGTGAAAACATATTTATAATTGTAAAACATTTATAAATATCTGAATAATGTAATTATAGTTATTCCTGGTAGGGTATTAGTTACTCCTGGTAGTGTTGTTACTACTGGTAGTGTTGTTACCACTGGTAGTGTTGTTACCACTGGTAGTGTTGTTACCACTGGTAGTGTTGTTACTACTGGTAGTATATTAGTTTATTTTCTAAGTCTGACCCGACTATAATGACCCACTAAATCACATTTTCATGACTCGGGTTCTAAAGAGAATTTATGCGAAACGATATTTTGAACAACTTTCTAGTTCTGTCCGAGACCCGAAACTCGACCGAAATGGGCGAAAAAGCACTCGCATCAGATCTGATGCAGTGTATTAATTACCAAAAAGCCAGATTTTGCCCCCGCCTTACGACCCGTTATCACTCGCTTTTAGACTTAAAGAACCTCGGCGGGGAAGTAAAACGACCTTCCGAAACGACTTTCATGTTTCGGCCGAAGGCCGAACGGACTCTAAAGTGCCGCAATTACCAACTTAAAAATCCTGACAAAAAGCCAGCAAACTTAACAAATGCTGGATTTTTATACCTCGAATATATACCTCGTTTTCGCTCTAACTTTTCGTTATAAATCCTTTTGACAAGTTTCTTACCTTTTCGGAATCGTCGTGAATCATACTACTTTATAAAAAGATAAAATAATGTGTTATATATACGAATTTTGGACAGAATCTTTGAGTGACCTTGTTGGATCCATTTTTAACCTTGCTTTTATACCTTACTACTTTTGTAGTTAATCATTTTTACACCAACTTAATATGGTAAAAATACCTTTCTTTCTCATCCCTTTTAACAAGAAATATAAATATCTCATCATA
The DNA here is from genome assembly GCA_026074375.1 of Tanacetum coccineum. Taxonomy (NCBI): domain Eukaryota; kingdom Viridiplantae; phylum Streptophyta; class Magnoliopsida; order Asterales; family Asteraceae; genus Tanacetum; species Tanacetum coccineum. The sequence goes on from BQNB010095370.1 coordinate 3,235, forward strand.
TATAATAAGTGTGCAAAATGATCATTACAAGTAAAAACTCAATTACATGTTAAAAATCCTACATGTTATTTCAAGCTACAATAGAACAAACGATGCATAAAATGAATATTGAAAAGAACATAAAGGGTTCTAGATGAACCTAAGTGTATGATGATGATGATCAATGTAATCTAAACCCTTGTTTAGATAGAAATCCAAAGATAATAACCCTTGAAAACCTTAATCTTGATTAAAGCTTGAATATGGTTAACCAATGCTTGGAAATATCTTAGAATGTCTTAGATATGATGTGTATAGGTGTGTATGCTCTTATAAAATCAAGGTATGGATTGAGTATGTTGGGTGTTTGATGCCGTGGGTTTGTAAGAGCAAAAAAGAGAGGTTGTGTGAAATTTATACTAAGTAAAAAAAAGTTGGAAGTATCTTTCATTAGGAGTGCAAGACTTATATGTATAAAAGCAAGTCCAATAATACTAATCCAAGACAAGATGATTATTAGGAAAAAAGTTGGTCCCAAGGGTAATGGGAAAGCAAGGGAAGTAGGCTTCATTTAAGGTGATAGGAGTTATAAAGACCAATCCTTGACCAAATATGATATTTCTTTGAATATTTTAGCCCATGAATTCGGTTATGGCAAGAGAAAAATGATATAAATTGATTAATTTTATGTATTAGAGTATAAAAGTGGGTATTTGTTGAAGCGCAGAAAAGTTTTGGTGGTTCCGGGTATGCCTAAACGTAATTTATCGTGAAACGTTTACACTTTACGTATCCGATAAAAATAAAATGAACAAAGTTAATAATTATTCTGAAAATAATTACTTAACTCTTGCTTATTTAAACATTTAAATGTTTGATCCCGTTTACAGATGAACGCTAATTTTTAACTTACCGCGATTTAGCTTAAACATTTATGATTTAAAGCAAATGCGTACAATACAAAAGGTACATTGGGGATTTATCGACGTCGTCAATGACTTGAAAACACAGGGTGTTATAGTATTAGAGCAGAAGGTTTATAACAAATCTTTTAAATCTGCCTTGAGTTTGTAAAACCTAGATCCTAAAATGGCTACTATAAGTAATGTACCCCAACTAGTAGACAAAAAGGAGGCAGCTACTCTGCTGTTGCTCCTCGTATAGAGCCTGGAAATTTAACAAATGGAAAAAGCATATGCTTTGCTATTTGATTGGAATGGAACCCTACTACATTCAATGTATTAAGGAAGTCCTTTTCAACAAAAAATGGCTGATGGTGCTAATAAACTCGAGTCCCAATAGACCCCAGATAAGAGGAGGGTGGTCAATCAAGACCAACACCTTAAAATCATCATTATATCATGTCTACCAGATGATATAATGGATTCAGTCATTAGCTGTGAGACATCTAAGGATACATGGACTGACTTGGTTCACAGCTTTAAAGGTCCCTCTAATATAATTGATGCCTTTAGCTTGTTCGAGTTAAGGAGTGAACAATCATATGTATCTATTCCATCGTTATAGATGTGTATATGTGGTTTTGTCGCCTTTTCTAAGCATTGGTATCGGTTTGAAAAATATAATTAATGGTCCGATAAATTAGTACTCCAGAACTTGTGCTGATCATACATATACTAGACCGCATAAGGATAATTTATATACAAAGTCTTAATGATAAGTAGGTAAAATAAATCCTATGTAATCATGTATCTGCAGCACTCACCTTTTATTGTTGAGGATCCTCACAGGTATCACAAGAGCAAAACAATGTGCTCGAATGAATAAAGAAGAAGTTTTTGTGCCTGCCTTAGTTATCGCAGTATTCTGAACAAAAAAAAAAAAGAAGAAAAAAAAAAAAAGAAAAAAAAGAAACAATAAAAGTTCAAAGTATAAGGAAAAGTTCTGGCACATGGAATCAAGTATCTGCTATTCACCCTCATCGTTATCACATTTTGTCTCTTTGAGATTTCTGTCTAGGTGCTTACGCCGCAACGGGCATGTTTTATGTGTCCTAGTACAAGCCATATGGTAAAGCGACCTAAGATTATGTCTGTGCAATTGAGTGATATCACAAATAAACACCCTTCAGATGACTGGTGAAAAAAAAACAAACACTTTTCCCTACGTTAAGGTGTGCCTGCTATCATATGTCCACAGCCTAAAAAGTTAAAAAACTGGTAAACACTTGTTAATGCTAAAATGATTTTTTTGCCACGTCACAATAAATGATCTTGTTTTATCGCTTTAATTGCTTGAGGGCAAGCAATAGCTAAGTGTGGAGGGATTTGATAACGCCTAAATTATACATGTTTTTGGCGGCGTTATTTGCATTTATTTGATCATTTCTCATGAACTTTCGGTACTTAATCAAGTATATTTTCTATTATATGTTCTAGGTATGTGTCGTGGAAGAAAACGAAAGAATACACGAAGATAAGAAGCTTAAACGAAGAAGTAAACTCAAGATAAAGATCCCCCGACACCTGTTCACTGTTTTGGCCATAACTAGAGCATACAAACTCAGATTGAGTTGATTCAAGTGGCCACGGAAAGTAAATTCAATTATCTACAACTTTGGAAAAGTCCACTTGCTGAAAATACCAAAAGTGCGTCGCAATTGCCCAAAAAACGGCACACTTTTGTCTAATCATCCTTGTTCACTGTTTTGATCATAACTCGGTCATACGAACTCCGTTTTAGTTGATTCAAGCGGCCACGCGAAGAGAATACAGTAGTCTACATCCATCGTTAAAGAACCAAGTGCTGGAAATTGCCAAATGTGTGGCGCACTTGATAAAAAGTGTGGCGTGCTTTTTCCCTCAGAACTGAAAAGTCAGCATGTTAATAAAGACAACATAACACCTCAATGTCGCCGCACTTTATTAGTAAGTGCGCACACTTTGGCCCATCGAAACATCCCTATATAAGGCCCCCTTGCCTCTCATATCTCACACAACTCTCACACACAATTCCTCATTCGTTTAGAACACTCCAAGTGGGTGTTTTTGGTGATAAAGGCCTGAGAACCTTTAATCCAAACCACCTTGATAACACTTCCCACCAGAATCCTCTGGAATAGAATCAAGAATATGAGTAGTAGGTGAAGGTCTAGGGGATGGGTCAGACTGAGGCTCAACATTGGCTTTACTTGGGTAAGGAGGAGAGAGTGTAGGTTGTGGTTCAGATGGTCTTTCTGAAGTGGCATCCTCATCCTCAGTTGGTTGTACCAACATAGAAGCAAATAAAGGTGTGACTTTCCCTAAATTGTTTACCCTTTTTAACTATAAAAGAGTAAACTTTACTTGTCAAATCATTTACAGGAAACTGGTCTAAAGGTACTGGCACATTCATTAGCTGTTTATCTAAAAAGACTGAAATAAACCTTGGATACATAACAAACTGTTTCTTTGCATCTAAGTGATCTACATACCAACCAAAAATTAAATTTAGAAAAATAGATTTCTGATTAGATTTTAAGCAAATCATAGCAGTAGCAATAATAGTAGGAATTTTGATCCCCAAAAGGAGCTTTTTGAACTAATCACAATGATTCATTGTAATGAAAAAGAAATCTCCAATGGGGTGAAAACAAAGCTTTGTTAAATGTTAAAACAGTTAAATCCCCCTCATAACCCATGAGCTGAATAACATCAAATATAGCCTGATTTGGTAGAGAATCTATCCCATTGGCATCATCAAAAAGAAGATCACTTCTTATTGATGCTTCAGAGATAGACATAGGCTTCCACTACTTTGGCAGTAAACCTATACATTGTTGAATTATTTTGATATTGCAGACATCCAAAACTGTTCAACAAATATAGTAGAGACAACTGGACTTACAGTGAGAGCATTGTGAATGGAGCTTTGCGCAAGAAAGTCAATAATCTCATGAAACTCTGCATTCCCCATCAATCTTTAGTTCCAAATAAGAAAGACTATATTGTGTTTAGGGCACGATTCAAGAAACACCCAAGGTTGTTGAAATTATGATCGTCCGGTGAAAGAGAGATTAGGGCATGAATGAAAGAAAGTATTGAGAAGAATTATGTGAGTGAACTATGCAATTGAGCTGGTTTAAAATAAGGTTTTTAGCAAACACTAAAATTAAATAAACCAATTCCATGTACACAGTTATAGCCCTTGGCGGTATTTCTTCAATGTCTCGTATAGCGAACGAAATCTTTGCCCAACGGCATTAACTTTGCACTGTCGATACTAACTATTGTCAAGGCAAGAATGAACAAGTTTGGCAACAGCAATGCTTTAATACCGTCTTTATCTCTTCCCAATAACTCTTTAAAACCCAATTGCACTTCTTGAAATTCTTCACATATACAAACTATACAACACATCATATTGCTCCCCGTTAGCTAATGCAACTTATAGATTAATCATCCCAATAGTAACAACCAAGAACTAGAACCTAATAACATCAAATGCCTTGGTTAGAAGATCAAGCTTTACATTATCATAATGTGGAGATTTGAGCACCTGGATAAGTTTTCTTCTCATAAGCATCCCTTTTTTTTTTTTTTTTTTTTTTTTTTTATTTTGTTTTTTTTTTTTTTTTTTTTTTTTTTTTTTTTTTTTTTTTTTTTTTTTTTAAATTTTTTTTTTTTTTTATATAAGTGGTCCTCAATTGCAATATGCTTTTGTATTTTGGAGTGAGATACTAGATTCTATACATGCAATATTACTTTCATTATCATAATGTAGATACTTTGAGTTCATAAATTGTAACCCCATAGTCTAAACATATAATTTTGAATCCACAAAACTTGCCCATAGCAATTTGGCAGCAACAACATAAATCTGCTCTGTAGAGAAGTAGCCTACAATGGTATCTTTTTTGCATTGCAAGAAATAAGTCTACTGCCAATAAATTAACAACCTCCTGATGTGGATTTCCAGTCAAGAATTGCTCCATCATAGTCACATCCAGAGTAGCTTCCGTTTAAAATAAGGGACACTCTAGGATACCCAAGACACAGTATGGTTTGCCCTTTAATACCTAAAGATTCTCTTATAACACATAGATGGGAGGTCTTTGGATTGACCTAAAACCTAGAACAAGCACAGACTGCAAACATAATATCAGGCCTAGAAGCAGTCAAGTACATTAAAGAACCAATCATGGATCTATAAAGATGTACATCCACATCACTAGCTTCCTCATCCTTGACTAAAGCTTCTGGGATCTCATTTGTGTACTAGCTGTCTTAACACAAAAAACAAACTTCTACAGGCTTTTCTGCAACATACTTATCCCGTCTTATAAGATAACCATCTTCTTTCTGTTTAACTTGTAATCCAAGAAAGAAGGCGAGCTCTCCTATAGAACTCATCTGAAATCTACTCTTCATTAATGCCTCAAATTCATTACACCAAGATTTTTTGTAGAACCAAATATGATATCATCCACATAAACTTGTACTAATATGATATCATGTTTGTCCTTCTTAATGAAAATAGTCTTGTCAATAGTATTTTTTCTTCGTCTGTATCTATTCCTGCAACAAGAAAGAGATAACGTAGCAACCAGAGCTCTAGAGCTTGGTGTAAACCATAGAGAGCTTTCACTACTTTGTAGACCTTCTTAGGATACTTAGGATCTATAAAACCTAGAGGTTGAGACACATAGACCTCCTCATCAATTTTGCCATACAGAAGACACTTTTCTATATTTCACAACCATTGAAAAGACAATGCAACTCCCATGAAAGAGAGCAAAGTCAAAAAGTAATCCTAATAGGCTTCAATCCTGGCCACATGAGGCAAAAACCTCCTCATAAACTAAATCCCATCACTCTTTTCTATGTCCCAAGGAGCCAACTAATCTCGCCAAAACTAACCACAACACCTCTCTCAACCAACCTTAATTCTGTAACACCCATTTTGTACCAAATTTGCCCTCAACCCATAAGGCAATCTACAAGAATCCAAAATTTCTGAATCTGACTTGCAGGCAGTCTTCCCAAACTGCATAGCATCAACCCAACTTTCATCTCAAAGTGCTTCAGAGAACTTCTTGGTTCATTTTCGAGACAAGAAACAAGCAAAATAAACAATGCTGGAAGTCCTATTATATTTCCTTCCTTTGTTGCTTTTGAATATAACATACAAAAGCAAAGGCTCCCAGAACTTTGGTCACTGTTGCTTCTTGTTTAACCTGCTTAATTGTGGATCTCCAAGAATTAGAGTTGAAGGATGAACATAGTTAATCCTTGATTCGGGAAAAAGGAACTCCCAATCCATAACCAATGTTCTAAATTTGTGAGTCAACCACTGACACCCCATCATCACAAGATGAAGTAGTAAAAAATACCACAGTAAGATTGTCCACCCAAAAAATTTCCGTCAAGAGCAGGTATAATCTGAATCATCTTGGTTAGTAATTGGTTAGAATCATGAAGGAATAGTCCACCATAAGGACTGGCAGTACTAACTGGTATGCTAGCAGTATTAACTATGTTAGTACTGCTAGCTTTAGCAGCTCCTGCCTTAAGAAGCAAATCCTCAGTTTCTTGGGCAAACTCTTTCCTGAGAGCTTCAGTTGCATCATTAGCATCTTGTTCTTGTCTTTTAAGTCTTTCAAGCTCTTCCAAAAAGACTTGATCCTCCTTATCTACTGACTTTAATTCAGGATGCTTGATAGGTTCTTCACCTGCATTATTTGCTTTTGAGCTCTTGACTGTTGAAGTATAAGAAGACCATATTGGCATGTACAAAAGTCTAAGCAGATTCAGCTTCTATTTCATAATCACCTGCATCAACCATTACCTTATGATCACTGCATTTTTATTACTTCTTGTGACCTGCATGTTGTTAGCTGATTCCTCTTATTTCACAGGTTTGATAATTCCATTTGAATCAGTTAAATAATCAAGATCAAATAGCCAAGTTGGTCCTTTCCCTGCAACATTGGGTTTATTCTCTAAAAAGGTTATGTGCGGTTTTCTTCAACTCTCTTGGTTTCTAAATTATATACCCTAAAAGCCTTGCTTTATAGAGAATACCCAACTAAAAACCCTTCATCTGAATTTCCCCTCAAAACATGCCCAGATGGTCATGGTATTCAGGATGGTCCACATCGCACACCAAAAGGTCTTATAAAGCTTATTGATTGTATTTTACACCCAGTTATAAGTTTCATAATGTGTCTTATTTTTGAGGCTTGGTCACTAATACCACCTTTTTTAAGGACATAACAAGCAGTACTAACTACTTCAGCCCAAAAAGTATTAGGTAAAAATGAATCTGCTAGCATAGTTCTAGCAGCCTCAATAAGGGTCCTGTTCTTTCTTTCAGCAACTCCATTTTGTTGTGGAGTTCTGGCATTACTGTATTCCCTCTTGATCCCTTTTGACCCACAGAATTCAATAATGTCCCTGTTCTTAAATTCTATACCATTATCACATCTAATAGTTTTAACCTTTTGATTTAATTGGTTCTCAATTTGTCTTATAAAGTCCTTAAGGATTCCACTCTAGAGTTTCATCCTTAGTTCTTAAGAAGAACACCCAACTAAACCTGCTAAAATCATCACAGTGAAGTAACTAGTTTAACTAAGTTATGGTTTAAATCTCCTACAGATGTAGGTCCAAACAAATCCATATGCAGAAGCTATAAGGGCTGACTAATAGAGCTCACTGATTTGGCCTTACAGGAGGCCTTGTGTTGCTTTCCTTTCTAACAAGCAACACAAGCGTGGTCATTTTGAAAAATAAGCTTTGAAGGTAAACCTCTTAAAGGTTTCCCTTTACAAGTTTGTTTTAAGTTATTTAAAGTTTAAAACATACCCAAAACCTACTATGCCATTTGTTAGATTCATCACTTGTGGCCTTTTGCAATATAAACAAGCTAAACCTCTAAAGGAATTTTGTTCTCTAAATTGAAACTGTACATATTGTTTTGTTTAGGGATTCTTAGTAATACTTGATTTTCATCAGGTAACTTAAATTCAGAAGACAAAACAAGACATTTAGTGTTAGTGAAAAGAACCTTGTTATTCTTGTCACACATATGTGACACAGAAAAGAGATTGAAATGCTGAAGTTCTTTCACAAAGCACACATCCTCAAAATCTAACTTTTACTTCCTCCAAAAGTAAACAGGGCCCCCATTAAAGTCTTATATTCAGCAAGGTAGGCTTGCTTCCAGTCCATTTTGCCTGGAACATCTATATCAACATCCCTTTGTTCTTTAAAAGCTCTGTGAGGAATAACATCGCTACATCAAAATATAAGAGATTAGTTTCTCTTAGGGACCCAAGCCTTTTTGGACTTGGGTCTACCTAGTGGATCTTTGAAAGTAGCACAATTTCTAGGACTGGATCCACCATTGTATTTGGAGACTTTGTGCCAATAATGTGTTTTTGGTCTCTAATTACAACCTGCTGAGGGCTTAACAGCAGTTACCTGTTTCCTCCAACAGCACAAAATGTGCATTTAACCATCAGCATATTAACATTTATTTTGAAAAAATTTGCTCTAGAAAGTGTTTGTTATTTATTAAAGGACTTCTAAAAGGTGAATGAATGTTTTTAAAAAAACAGTTTTTGGTCTAACTATATTCACAAAAGGTTTAACATTACTAATTTTTCTGGCAGCATTAGTTAGTACTGCCTGACTGTTAAAATTCTTTCTAGCAGTACTAACATTGTAAAGTACCAGCTAGCTCAGCAGAGTACTAACTAGAATTTTGCCAGTTCTAGTTAGTACTGTTGTAGGAACAAATTGGTTCTTATGATTTACTCTTTGCACATTGTTCCAAATTGGCCTATTCTTCCTTTGAACATTACCCTTACCCATCTTTTTGTTTAGTTCAACCTGTTTAGCCATCCTGTTTTCATGAAAATCACAATCTCTGATAAGATGACTAAGACTTCCACATACAAAACATGCTTTTATAGTAAACCCATATCCCAACCCTTTCTTGTCAACTTTAGGATTTTTACTATGTGTGAATTGATTCTTAACAGTTTCCCTAGGAGTTTTTACTTGCTGGTTAGCAAAACTAGGTGTTTCCTGTTCTTCTGTTGGTAGAGACACATGTTTATCTTCACTATCTAATTCACACTCCTTAATGATAGGAGCATCAGACCAAACCTTAGGTTGACTTACTACTTTGGGTTCATTGACAGTTGGTTCAGGCACAAATTCAGATGTTTCTACACTAATGTTAGATTCACATGTATCAAAGTCACTTGTTTGGGTTTCAGATTCACTAGGTTGAGACTGTTTTGGACCATATGTAAATTGTGAGTAATCAATTTCAATATCAGGTCCAGATGGCATGTAATTCCCTGTCATGGGTGGGGGTACAACATGCATTCCTTCTGCTGTAACAAACCTATAATACAAGGGTTGATTTTCTAAATCACTTTCCTTATTCATAAACATACTTTGTAAAACTTCATTTTCATAGATCAAAATGCCATCAAATCTGTGATCCCTATACCCAAGTCCAAATTTATCATTAGCACTCATCTGGCTATTTTGCAAAAGACTAAGATTTTTAGAAGAGTTGTGCCATTTTTCTACTTTAGCTTTTAAATCTTCTTTTTCTTTTTCAGCTTCTGCCAATAGTTTCTTATGGTATGTAAGGACATCTGTTTTATCATCTAAGTCTATTTTCATAAACCTTATCTTTTCCTCATACCAAAGTTGACCTTGTTGATGAGCAACCAATTGTGCTTCAACTTTCTTTAATGCTTGAGTATATGCCTTAATTTCTATGCTTGCATCACTTAGTTGTTCTCTTTGTGAATCATACAGTTTTTTAAGTTTAGCATAAGACTCTTTACACTCATTTAAACAGGAAGTTACCTCTGTGTCTGAGCCTGAGCTGTTGCAAGCCATCAAAGCATAATCTTCTTCTTCTTCTGAGTGACTGGTCCAATCTACACCTTCTCCATCAATAGTCACCAATGCTTTAGAGTCCTCCTGCTTACCAGATCTTCTCCCCTCCTTATTGCCAGAGTTCCAAGCATCTCTCCTCCTACTATCTTGATTTCCCTTGGATTCACTCTTAGCAAAATGGCTATCTGTGGCAATTGTAGCACTCGACTTTTGGTTTTATCAAAACTGGGTTCCTTTGCATCAAATTGTAGCTTTCTACCAGTCTTTTTGTAGAACTTTTTCATTCTCATTGAAATCATGGCCACCTGCCATTTCAAATCTATTTCTTCTAAGTCATATTCATCTAGCTGTTCCAAGTCCTCATGATCCAATTGAGGGCAACTGGATTGATTAGCAAGTAAGGAGTATGATGAAGTTTGTTCATACTGTGAGCTTTGACCAGAAGGATTAGAAACACTATAAGCGGTACTAACATCATTAGTACTGCTAGTGTTCTCTGAAACAAATGCCACATTCTGCGTGCTAGAGGATGATGCAGTAGAGCCTTTTAAATCAGACTCAAAGACTCAAAGATTATTATACAGATCATCAAAACTGAGACTGTCCACTCCTGGCTTGGTCCTCATGATTAAGGAAACTTAAGACCAGGCAGAAGGTAGAGACCTAAGGAATTTCTGATTTGCATCCTCAGTGGAGACGCCTTCACCATGAATCTCTAGTTGACTCAGAAGACTCTGAAATCTGTCATAGCCTTTATGTAGCCCTTCTGAGTTTGATAGATAAACCTTCAAACTATTGCCGAGAAATACTTCTGCATCTTCTTGTTTCATCATTTCCACCAAATCTAGATTTGATAGCTACTCCATTTTTCTTTAGCATCAATCAATTTATGAATTTAGCAAATATCTACTGGTAAAGCATAAGCAAAGTGGTCCTTCTTTCTTTCCTCTTCTCGGCTAAAATTTCTTCTGCAGTCTTGGGAGGCAGAACCTTTATTAAACCATTTGTATCAGTTGAGACACTCACGGGACCATTTCCTCTTTAAATAACTTCCCAGATAGGATAGTCTGTATGGGCCAAATAATGTTCCATTTCAAGGCCCATTTTCTTCATCTACCTTCTTGAGAATAGGAATTTGAATGTTTGAAACAGTGTGAGAGGTTTTGTTGTGTTTGTGTTTTATAATGGTGTGGTGGTGGTATATCCATCCTTCTGATCCAGCCATTGAATAGCTTTGTAAGATAGAGGTTTATAACTGGTTTTTGTTCTTCTTACTCAGAGTTTCTCTACAGGCTCTGATACCACTTGTAGATCCCTTTGAATATAGATCTTACTACCTTGTTAAACAATGACTATAAACACTATAAGTTATGCGGAAACTAACTTATAATGCTAAGAAGAACAATGAATATTGATAACTAAACTTTTGTATTAATCTGCTAAAATGATTACAGATTACCAACTATGAGATATGAGATGTGTATCTTCTCTAATGTCGTAGGGTTCCTTTTATAGACCAAGGATAAACCCTAACAGACTTACAAAACGCGTAAAAGATAATGCATATCTTTTCCTATAATATCTCATGCATATCTCTTAAACGGTACTAACTATTTTATACTATCAGTACTAACTAACTGATCAATACTAACTATTTTGTACTGTCAGTACTAATTACAACTATCGGTACTAACTAATATAACTAACGGTACTAAGTCAGGAATGCATAATTCCCAATAGGTTATGCATTGTTAATCCAACCCAAAAACATTTTTAAACACATGCATAATGATCTCCTGAACAAATTTTAAGATACATAATTCATATGTATTTTCTGACTTGTTTGGATGAGCAAAATCAAATTAAGGAGTGTTTGTATTAACTCTTAGGATGTTATTTTTAGGTCGAGTTAATCGTTACTCCACATTTGTTACCCACCATAAATAGGCCACACACTAGACACAACTTCTAAAACTTCAATACAAGCATAAGTAATTAAAATATGATTTTATTTATGTCATTTTAGGTAACAATGCCTCGAAAATTATCTGAAGACTACAAAAATACAAGACATTATATCCCTAAATCTCACATGAATTTCGTACTCCAATAAGAGAAAAACTAATGAACCTGAAGACGCTAATCCATGAGGGTCGGGGGTTTTAACATATTTGCAGACCTAAACTATGTTCGGTCTTTGTTTCATTTTGTTGAGTTCGAATGTCTCCTTGAAATTAATGAACAAATCTATCCTCGCTTCATACTCGAGTTCTATAGTCAATATCAAATCAATTATTCTGACAAAGGTTAAATGTTTGTCAAATTTCTGATTCAAAATCAACTCTTCTCCAACTCTCTTGAAAATTTTGCTCAAATTCTTAATATTCCTTATGAAGGCGCGTGTGTCTTTACCGATAGATGGAGACTTGATGAGTTGGCATATGGTATCCCTTCGGATGGTCCATATCAAACCAACCCTCCTTCCATTAAGGACATCATTTCGTCTATTCGAATTGATCGAGAAGGTTAAGTTCGTCGCATCCGACATAAGGAAGAGATTGATTTTCTTGAATATCAAATTCTCACTCATGAAATCATGTCAACTTTGAAACCTTTAGAGGAAATCATCCGGGAAAACATCTTCTGTCTGGGGGGGGGGGGGGTAATCGGGACATGTCCCGGCTTTGTCTTTGTTTTATGCTTTATTGTGTTGTACACTCCAAAAGATTCAATCTTGCCTATTACATGGCGAAACGAATGGAGTGGGTCACTAAGCAAGCTAGGTTAATTCTACCCTATGGTATGCTATTAACCCGTTTGTTTAAATTCATCATGAATGAATATCCTGAGTTGTACAACGAGTCCTATGTCTTGTACGATCGTGTCATGAATCCTCTTGCCGCTCAACTAGAGCGAAAACCCAGAAGGGATCGTGGCACGAGAAGAGGTCGTCCATCCACTTCCTCCTCCACCTTTGATCAACCATCCTCATCTCATCTCAACGATGATGATGATGATGATGATGGAAATGACGAAGGGACCTCACGTGCAAGCACTCCTTCCCCCATTCGTTATGTCAATTCCTTAACCAATCAAGTTCCTCAAGTTTTTCAAAACCCACCTAACATTGACCCTCACTTGGAACCATTTTACACCCGCCAAACCGAAATCATCAACCGTCAAGTACAATTACGAGATGAGCAGCGTGGTGGAGTAAGGTCAATCGGAAAAAGTCTTAGAAGGTTGTGGAGAAACATGAAGAAGTGAGCTATGAGGGAAATTACTTTATGACATTATTATCTATATTATTTACTAATCTATTATGCTTAGGTATTTAAACTTGTGCTACTTATTAGTAACTTAGTACTTAGTATGGGCAACTTAGCTTGCCATGGATGATCTTTCGATTTTATCATCCTAAACCAATGCTTGCATGCACCTCGATAGACTCTTTGCTATATATATATGATATTATGCATGCTTATCTTTTGATAAAATTTGCCTACATATGCTTCCCTCATAGAACTCACGATATTTGATATTGTGAAGATTAGATAATAAGTATTAGATGATACATGATGAAATAGGATTGACTGAAAAAGGGAAATTTAGAATTTTTTTACAGCATATCAGGAAATTCTGGAAAAAGTTTCCTGTCTCCAGAAAACGGCCCCCTAAAATACTGGGCGGCCCCCTAATATATATGGGACCGTCGGGTATTTAAGGGACCGCCATCAGAGGTCACGGATTCTTCTACTGTGACCTCCTGAATTTCTGTGCAGTTGACCACTATCCCATCTAGGCCTAGCTATAATTTCTGCATTTTGACAAACACTTTTTGGAATCTAAAACTTCAAACCCCATGCCTTACTTCTTCAATCCATCTCTTACATCTTAAATCATGAACTCTTCTCTATCCCTTCACCACTCACACCTCAAACTTCCATGGATACACAAGCATCTTCTTCCCATGGGTTCAAGAAAATCAAACTAACAATCATACCACCAAAGCAACTATTTGTTGACCTAACTAGTGACAATGAAAACCTCTCCACACCATCTCCCACAACAACCTCTTCTTCTCTAACTCCTCCAAATGCACCATCCAAAACCACATCAACCAAAGAAACCACCTCAAGTCATGAAAACACCTCATCTTCCTTTCAATCAAAGCTACAAGTATCACCACCTCCTACAAATGACCCAAGCTCTCCTCAACCCTTGAAAGCTTTACTTGAGAACATCTTGGATGCCCCTTCTAGACCTTTAAATCCTCAACCACTTCAAATTCTTCCTTCTTTGGATATCACTTTATCACTATCACCAATCACACCTCTTGATAATCTCTCAAATCCACACTCACCATCACCACCACCACCTCAACCTCCTATCATGGGACATCTACTCTACTATAATTATCATGATTATCATGGATCAACTTGTATTTGTTGTTTCCACAACCGTAACCTCCATTTGAATCTTCGAGATGAAATGAACATTATGTTTGCTCATCTCGAGTACCTTATAACCACCGCCTTCTCAACCCATTTTCCACCTCCACCATAGACCCTTTATAAAATGGTTTAATAATGAATAGTAGAAAGACATTTTGGTTAAAAGTCACGTCTATGAATCATGAATCTTCTAGGATTAATGTTTTAGTTTATAACTCTCCTATGTTCTAATTATCTTATGATATACCTTCATGTATTCTCTTTATGATTATGTATGCTTGTATCCTCATATATTGTCCTTGTGACTATATATGATTTATTTATGCATTTCAATGAACTTTATTTATGCTTCAAAATGTGTGGATTGAATCTTTAAGATATTTGTCATGCTATGTTTGTTTGCACTTGTACCTCTAACCTTGTTTTGTAGCAAACAAATTATCGTAAGATCGATCCCTTGGTGCCCCGAACAAGGGGGAGCTTACATCAAGGGGGAGTCTTCTATCGTCGATTTCTTTCTCTCTACTACGACTCGACGATCAACCTTTTTGAATTCGACAAAAAGGGGGAGAAGTAGAATTAAACTCATTAATAATTTATAAACTTTCAAATTTTATACTAAATGAGTTTATATTTTGTCATCATCAAAAAGGGGGAGATTGTTAATACAAATAATGCCTAAAAACGTTATTTATATTTTTCGACCTCTCAATGTTTTGATAATAACAAAATGTGAAAACGTTTACGATAAAATTAAACGTTTATAAATTACTAATCATAAAATTCTATTTCTAAGATTAATCACTTAAGGTATGGATAAACAAATCATTAAACATGATTAGTGATCAAGAAAATAATTTTTCTTAAACCTTATACTTCTACAAAAATGTTTTTATAAAAATATAAAAACAAATTATTTATTCATTAAAAGAAATGTTTTATTAAAAACATAAAATTTGAATTTCAAATTTTCCCCCCAAAATGGAAGGTTCTACAACAGATACAACCTTCACCACAAAAGGACAAAAAAGGGAGCGGAGTCTAGCGGCGGCCCCCTTATAGGCTCGGCGGCCCCCTTATATATAAGGGACCGCCGGGACCGCCGCCAGCAACGGCCATTTTTTGTCCCCTATAAATACTGGGCCACCCCATTTGAAAAACAGAACCTCTTGCCACGAAATTTCTCAGATCTATATTTCTCTCTTCTCTCTTTCTTTCTAAAACACACACCTTGATCACTAACATTCCTTGATCTTGTTTTCAAGTGATTAATTCTTTCTTCCTCCCTTCTTCATCTTCTAATCAAGTGCAAGAGAAGAACAATCGTATTCTTCTACATACGTATTGTTATCAAGTGATCTCTCTCTCCCTCCTCAAGATCACAAACATTCATTACATTTATTTTGTGTTATTGTGTAAATTGGATTGTGTGTAGATCCAAGTGTGTACATTGTATATTGGTGTGATTTGGATTGTGTGTCAATCCAAGGGTGTGTATATCTTGTGAGTGTGTGAAGACTTAGTGAAGTCTTAGATTGGTTCTAGCTAAGATTAGGACTCGACATCTAGCTTAGTGTCGGAAAAGAAAGTAAGCGACGTGTAAATTTTCTCCGCCTAAAGGGAGCTTGTTGACATAGTGAAATCTCGAGTGGAGTACTCGGGGAGTGGAGTAGGAACGAAGAGGTGCTTCATTGCCGAACCACTATAAATCTCGGTGTCTTGGTTTGATCGTTTCTTTCTCTATCTCTTTACATTGTCATTACTTACTTAGCTTGATAGTTTTGTTGTGATTTATATTGTTGGTTGATTGACATACAACTCGAATCAAACAATTTTCTAAGTAAAGATTTTAAAAACGCTAACTAACCGGTAAAACTATTCACCCCCCTTTCTAGTTTTCTATAGTGTTGACTAGCAGGTGACCTAGATAATTCAACAAATAACGTTCTGATTCTATTGGATAGTTGGACAATTGGACTACTAGTGTATAGATTGCCATTAAGCGGTAAGTGGGTAAAGTCTCTATAGGTTAGGGTTTAACAAGATCACTATTGCTTTAATCCCTAAGATAGATTATAATCAGCAAATAAGGATGCTTTATGCGGATGCTTTAATTGTGACAGAGTTAATGTATCTAGGCCTTAGGATGATGTAACGCCTAAGTCTTAAGAATGATATGCCACCTCAAGAGAAGAAATCACTGCACTAAATAAACAAACCAACATTCTAATCGGATTAATAATGGTTAATACAGTTTTCTTAGATAAGGTTCGACTGCTCTGTAGGATCCCGTAACACTTCACTTCATATAATCAAACACGAAATCGGAACTAGAAAAGAGAAAGGAGTGAGTTGTTTAGAGAGAGAAAGAGGAGAGAGAAATGAGAGAAAAGAAAAGAGAAAGATTTTTATAAATGAAACAACTAACTTTTTCTAAATAAGAAAAAGTATATATACCCCCGACACTTAAAAGTGACACGCGGGATATTTAGCTAGGACCCGGGCTCGGGTTTTGCTTGGGATTAAACCATATTGTTTTTTTTTGATAAACACTACTACCCTACCTCTAATCTTAACAAGGTTAACAAAAATTAAGTAAGCCAAACTGTTTACTTATAATTCCAAACCAAAAAGGTAAACTAAGACAAAACCATCAGGTTATTGAAAATGAAGACTCTCTATTAAGCTTAAAGACTGAATTCTAAATTTGTTGAGATCATGTAACGTGTTATTAGCAAACTAGAGTCATAGAACTGTCGGTATATACATCCTAAACGAGAACAATTATTTGTACTCGACTTGTTGTCGTATTTTGGAGAAAAGTCCCCATTACACGAAGCAAGTGGTGAGCATCAGTTTTTAGAATAATTCTCTTCGTACACAACCTATGAATGCACTATCGAACAACATGTATGAAATTGTTAAATAGTCCATGAAAGAAAATTATTTTTTGGAGAATTGATTGGATCTATTCCATACCAATCGTTATAGACTGCAAGGTAATTGGATCTTTAGGAAAGACTAATAGGACAAAATGTACACATGTTAGATACGTCACACCTATGGCAAGGTTTTACGTAAATCAAGCAATTGACTATGATTGAAGCTTTCTTTCTCATTGCAAGCGTTAAATGAATAAAGATATTAAATAACCATACTTGAATTCCAGAATATGAAAAGTTTGTGAATTGGATTGTCTAAACACCTTCAAAATGATTATACCTTTAGCAGGACGTTATTTAATCAAAAGGTTTATTGAATCTAAGTTATCGTTAGAAAATCGTTGCAAGCAGTAAAACCAAATTTTTTGGGGTGTTATGCATGCAACTAGGAGCTGGAATCCTTAAGTATTAAAGTCAACTATAAGATTTTGAATTGAACAAAAAACACCTGAAACAACACCTAAAGCTAGTCGGAGCATTATGTTTTTCCTCTCTTATATCTTATATGTTTTCAACATATTAGAAAAAAATATTCACCTAATGCTAGATTTTAATACATAGTTTGGAAAAATTGTTTCCATCTAGAGATATATGAAATAATACAAACAAACCTTCGAAACAAATGTTTATTAGATATAATCAATAACGACAAAAATAACAAGTCTACAACATAATAATGACACATCGTTGAGCTAGACTCCAAAGTTCTATCTCACCTGATATTTGAACACATGCATGAAAACGTTGTAGTATTCACTAAAGCGTTTCCAGCATGCATGTCATGATATGTATTAGACTAATTGTAACACTTGCATGAATGCACATTAGACTACTATTAAAGGAACAATCTAAAAGGCCTGCAAAGGACCAAATAAATTTCAAAACATTTATGGATTTAATAAGGAGATTTAGTGTTGATTTTATACACAATGCTTATTTTGCTTAATGGAATTCTCAACCCTAGTCATAGTAGGATTTGCATCATAAATGAAAGTCTTAATTATCAGATTTTAGAGCATCCAAACATCCCCTTAATCAAGCTAAACTGAACATCTATTTCAGACATTACATGCATATAAATATGTCAAATTGGTCTGCAACTTAACAACCACTCATGTGATTCTTCTTGTGACAATATTTTTTGACCAACATGCCTTATTGGATCGAAAATTCTCAACTGTGCCCTACTCCTACTTGCAAGGTTAAAGAAGGTAAATGTAACAATTCACTTACTAAAATAAATGAGCGGAATTACCTAATGCTTATCTCAACAGATCAAATAAAATTTCAACCAAAAAAGCAATTAGTCAAATGGTTTGGAAATTTCAAAAAATTTACAGGTAACAAAATAGTTTTGCAAGCATTCATTATCTATAGCTTTTTAAGGAAATAGACAAATAAGTGTTTGTAACTTGTAAGATGGGCAAGCTCTTTGATATGGTTCAACGCTGACCTGTTGAAGGCTGCTATAAAGGCCATTTTCAAGAGGGAAGTGAAACACATAACGGATACGTGCAGTCAAAAATAGGATGTGTTCCTCCAAATGTTTTGGAGTAAGATACTACTGGGCCCCTCGATGATTTAAACAGATGTATGTGTGGTCACGCCCAAATGTAATTAAGATGATACTTGATTAATTTTGTAATCTAGTTCAATGTCTATATCGAGAAACAGAATTGTTAAACATAAGAGTGACTTATGAGTTATGACCCATGTCAAAATGTTTAACATAGTATCTGTAACAAAAGTATGATTGATATCTAAACCATTTAAAATGAGATGTTTAAGAAACTATCCTCATATGTCTTTGGGGGAATTGGCATGTTGCTAGACGCTAACCTTTGCTTGTATAATTACTTGATTATTATGACTTGCGCAAGTGGGAGTTGTTGGAGTATGCTCGTGTCATAATAACTAATTATATGGCTAGACACATTTGAGCCTATGGGGTCACACACATATACATTGAGGTACCATTTTATATATCGTGTTTATTGTATTTACGTTATATAATTAAGCTGCGTAACACGGCATCACTGTTGGGCTTCTAATGACTAAGTAAAGTACTTAGTTTTTAGACTTGGAAATCAAATGGGCAAGCCCATTCCAAGCCCAATATTGGCCGGCCATATGGAGGAGAAAAGAAAGGGATTTGTATCTTGATAAGTATCACTTGATTTGGTGATATCTTTTAATTTAATTGTTTAAAACAACTTACCAAAACCTCTCCTTCTTTCCTCCTTGATGGTGAACGAAATTATCAAGAGAAAACAACCTAGGGTTTGTGTTTTTCTTGATCTAATACTTGAATCAATCTTATTCAAAGTGAATTCCAAGGTTACGGGGTTTAGACTAGCATCAATTGGTATACAAGGAAGTGTAGTGTGGATACATCATAGAGGTGATCTACTTTGATCACTTGATTACATTGAGTATTTGGTATTAAGGTGAAGGTCTCCATTTGATTCTACCGATCACGCTACAAAGGTACTAATCTTGTTGTTTTTCTTTGATTGATCATATGACTCTATGGACCCGTTGATATGTGTTTTTTCGCTGCGTTTAATATTTGTTTATAGGATATTCTTTATATTCAGCACCTATAGTACCATGGTTCCTTCGCAAGATTATGGGTCAAGATATCTGCCACTGTGTCGAATCAACCATAGTTGATGCCAAGACACGATGATTCATCAATTAAAGACGACTCCTCTGAACTACCCACAACTTCATCTGACAATGGCGAGGTGAACGGAAGAACCTGGCATCACAACTTCCTTCAAGGATTTGATTTGTTTTAAATCAACTATCGAATATGTTAACAGTGACCGCATCCTTGGCAAGTTCAACCCGACAAGAAATTCAACAATATTTCATCATCCGACTCTTGGATATTTTGTACTACAACATGTATGTCATTGTGGTTTGTGGCAGCTTTTTCTATATAAAAAATTGTGATACTGATACCTATGTTTCTGTTTCAATTGCCTGTTGGTGTTAATGATAGTAAACTTGTGGACAAAATCATCCAACATCTACCTACTGCCACTACCATAGGGAGAACCCACCACGTGGGTCGAAGGGAGGGTTCAAGGAACCGGTCAGTGACTCATCAGGCTTTTTAAAATGTTTCTTATAAGTTTAGAGTTCCCAGGTTATTCACGTTATTGGATTTGACCCTCACACTTTCACACATTTTAGAGATGAGAGAAAAGGTGACGTAGTCAGGTATCTCTGGACAAATAACTTCATCATTAGAGAAAAAGAACATTGTCTTGATGTTGATGCTTTAACCAGGATTAGTTTTTATTCAAGTCATTAAACAAAGTATAGATGAAAAGCTTGGAAGGACGGTAACTCGTGTGATTCTTACACACGTTGTCATGCATTCACGCTATCACTATGGGGTTCATATTACTTTGACTTTCTTTTTACAGAATTTGCTAAATACACTCGAGTACCGAATATATAATTCTAAGTTGTTTCTTGTTAGGCATTTTCGGATAATTTCACTGGTCTAGAATTGGAAGATGGCGGAGGGCATGGAACGTCAGGTTTGTGACTATGTTATTCAGTATTTGAAACTTTCTTAATTTTCAAGTGCTGAGATAATTCAGTAAAAGATAGTCCTTTGACAATTTAAATGTGTAAAAATATGCTTCAGGGTCTCACTACGATAAGATGTTGGCACATTTCTATGGATCTTTAATCATCAATATACCAGAAACAAGAAAAATCTAAATTTTCTATTAATCATTCATCATTGTCATCATACAGAAACGTTTACAAATCTGTTCCTATTTATATTACATGAAACAGTGTGTCTAAAAGTTGTGTCGGTTAGATTTAACCGTTGTAACCCTTCGAAAATAACTGTAAATAAGTTATTTAACTATTTTTTGTAACCGCAGGGTTTGGCCTGCGGGTTTGTCTAGCGGGTTGTGATTACCCGGATTGGGTTTCGGCCCAATATTCTCCCCCGTAATCACAAACGTTGTGTCTTCAATGTCTTCATTTTCGTTTGACCCTTTGATCCTTTTCTTTGTCCTTGATGCTTTGATGTCTTCAGTCTTTAAAGCTTGATGTTTTTTTTATGTCTCTTATCTATTTCAGGGTCCGTCCAGTCACTTGATCCTTTTGATCGCCATAGTGACTTCGGGGCAGGTTTTTCTTAGCCCTCATCTACAATCTTGCAGAAATCTCTGAACAGAAACCTTGAAGGCATGTTAATTCTTTGCCTTGACCCACAAATATTGTGGTCTTCTCTAAAATCAGTCTCTTGTTCAATTTGTGGCACCCTTGTAGTTCTTTCGACATCTCTTTCTTTCTTCTCCAATTTGACATCTTTTATGCTCCTTGGTTAATCACCGGTTTGGTGTTGAAACCGTCTCTAATGGCATCAATGGTTGCGTTTTTAAGGAAAAACGCAGGTTTGATTCTTAAAAAATCTTAATCCTTTATATATTACTTATCATAAGCCAAATAAGTAAAAATCCTTTTTTTTAAAGAGCTTTCTTATCATAATCCAAATAAGATGTCTTAAAATTTTCTTATCATAATCCAAATAAGAAGTTTTGAAAACCTTAAAATTCTTAAAGCTTTATATATTACTTATCATAATCCAAATAAGTAAAAAAATCATAAAAAAATTTCTTATCATAAACCAAATAAGAAGTTTTGAAGTTTTTTAAAAATCGAATAACCTAAGGTTAATTACTCCTTAAAAATCATTCTCTCGATATAGTAGGCAGTGTAATTTTTAGACTACTATATTTCTATCTTCGGGTTTTAGGCAAAGTTACAAACCTAATATCTAAGGGGTAACTTATGTAAAAGCCTAAAACTAAAACATCTATATATCTAAAATTGATATATAAAAATTGAAAAGTGGAGGGGTGGTTTCGGTTTATATGCAAAACCTGTTAGGGTTATATTTTAACCCGGTGTTCTCCTTTTTTTGTTATAACCCGCCTCCTTTCTTTCTTATCTCTTTGGGGAGTTCGTCTCCTTGAGGTTTGGTTCTCTCTGCTTCTCTTGTCTGGTGGTTTTTTTCCGCCGACTGAGATGGCGATTGTAATCGCTCTTCTTGTGTTCGTAGCCACTGGTTCCTGATTCGATTGTGCGAGTATTAGGGTTTCGCAACAAAGATTGGGGATCTGATAAAAACGCCGCGAGATTGGGGTTTTCTTTGGATAACTATAATCGGTGATGATTCTATTGAGGGTTTCGAATATTGAATCTTCAAAAGGTGATGATTCCGGTTCTTAAAAGAATTTGATGATCAAACAATCATCATGCCACACCATTCAAGGAATAAAAAAAGAAAGAACATGAAGAAGATGGGATGAACCCTTTAAATAATCTGATATAAAACTGAATAAGGGTTGAATTGATGATTACAGAAACCTAATCT
>BQNB010095371.1:0-19734 GCA_026074375.1 Tanacetum coccineum
AGTAAAGGATAATAAAATTGATCTTCTTGTTCAACAATATGAATAATTTACTATCCTTAAAGAAGAATATATTGATAGCAGTTTTGCTAGATTTAACACTATTATTACTAGTCTTAAACTCTTGATGAAGGTTTCTCTAGCAAGAACTATGTTAGGAAGTTTCTTAGAGCTCTTGTTAGAAATACAAAAAGTATCGGTCACTACAAATATATCGTTAGATAGCTCGTAGCATAATATTTAGAACCTTAGTAAGCTAGTTAGGCCAAATCCTATGGAAAGCCCATGAAACCCAAGGCCCATGGCTGGCCAAAAGGTAGTATAAGTACCCTCTCCATAGCTAGGATAGGGGGTTAGTTGTTTCATTTCACATATTTCATAATCTAAGTTTCTCTTTCACTTTCTTTTACTAGAAGAAACCCTCCACTCCTTTCTCTCTCTAGATTTTCTTCGTTCTAGTTGTTTGATTAGATAAAATACATCTTTTACAATTGGTATCAAGAGCCATGGGATGATATTGAGGTCTTGTGTGCGTTTTGTTTTGGTTTCTTTAGTACTCATGTGGTTCGAACTCAATACAAAAGATTTTATCTTTTGTGTGCTCAAAAACCATATGTTTGTTACTTTCTTGTTTTTCTATCTTAGTATAAGCTAGGTGTAAAAGGAACACTTTGAGAAACATCAAAAGATTTCATTTTTCTTGAATTTTTTTTGGTTCGAAAGTTTTTGTATCAAAAATCTTAATATGAAATTTTTTGTGTTAAAAACCTTAAAGTTTCTGTTTTTATGCTTCTACAAGGCTTAGAATAGTTAGTTGTACAAGAAAAATCCATCAAAAACGTTAAAATTATGTCTTTAAGTGATTTGAAAAAGTGGTGTTTTCGGCTATTTATACGTGTTTTTGAATCTGGCTATTTATACGTATTTTTGATTCTGGCAATTTATACGTATACTTGGTCCGGCGATTTATATACTTTGCTAAGGAGATTTATACACTTTTTCTAAGGAGATTTATACACTTTGCTAAGGAGATTTATACACTTTTCCTAAGGAGATTTATTCACTTTTCCTAAGAAGATTTATACACTTTGCTAAGGAGATTTTCACACTTTGCCTAAGGAGATTTATACACTTTCCTAAGGAGATTTATACACTTTGCTTGAGAGATTTACACCACTTTCTTAAGGAGATTTATACATTTTTCTTGGGTAATTTATACACTATTTATTGGGTAATTTATAAATTACACTTGGGTGATTTATACACTTACCTTGGGAGATTTATACCATTTTGCCTAGGAGATTTATACATTTCTTCTAAGGAGACTTATACGGTTTATCTATGATTTGTAAAATCCCCTGAAGTATTCAATTATTTTCTCGGTTTTATCAAGATATGTGTGTTATTGATTATGCGAATAATGTAAATGTGCGTTCTTTTTAAAGAAATAAAATGAGAAAAGTATGGAAACCTATGGGTAAGGTGTTTAATGAAATTGAATATATTTGGAAACCTACAGGTAAGACATTCACTATAGTTAGAAATAAGTACCTTTTAACTAGGTTCACCTCTACTAAAGTAGTGCATACTAAGGAAACCACTAACAAATCAGTTCTTGCACCAACTCAAGGAATCATAGTCTACAGTAGGAAACCAAAAGAATCAAGATCTGTAGGTTCCAGTAGCAAAGTTAAGATTGTAGAATCTAAGACTTCTAACACTAAGGAACCCAAACAACCTTAGGGATCTACTGTTTCTGATGTTCCTTCTTCTTCTTTTAATGATTACAGGTTGTCTAAATTATTATGTGGTATTTAGACTTCGGATGCTCCAAGCATATGACCGAAAATCGCTCTCAACTCATCAACTTCGTCAGTAAATTTTTAGGTACTGTCAGATTTGGGAATGATCATATTGCTAAGATAATGGGTTATGAAGACTATCAAATGAAAATGTTACAATATCTCGGGTTTACTATGTGGAAGGATTAGGCCACAATTTATTCTCCGTGGGATATTTTTTTGATTCTGATCTTGAAGTAGCTTTTTACAAACACACCTGCTTCATTCCTGACTTAGAAGGTGTTGATCTACTCAAAGGATCCAGGGGTTCAAACTTACACACTCTATCTATGGATAATTTGTTGCTATCTTCTTCTATATGTATCTTGTCTAAGGCCTCAAAGACTAAGTCTGGGTTATGGCATCAAAGATTATCTTATTTAAACTTTGATTATATCACTTCTCTTGCCAAACAAGGTCTCGTCAGAGGACTTCCGAAACTAAAGTATCAGAAGGATCACTTGTGCTTTGCCTGTGCTCTTGGTAAAATCAAGAAACACTCCCACAAACCCAAAGCTGAAGACTTCATTCAAGAAAAACTTTATCTACTGCAGATGGATCTCTGCGGGCAAATAAGGATTCAAAGTATCAATGGGAGAAAATATATACTGATTATCGTTGATGATTATTCTCGGTTTACATGGGTGAAATTTTTATGATCGAAGGATGAAGTTCCAGAGTTTGTGATTAAATTCCTTAAAATGATTCAAATTCGTCTGAATGCAACCGTTCATAACATCATGACTGATAATGGCACTGAATTCGTCAATCAAACATTGAGAGCTTACTATGAAGAAGTCAGAATCTGCCTGCTCTCCACCACAACATAATGAACGTTTGTCAAAAGACGATTCGTACTTTAGATAGAAGTTAGCTTGCACAATATTGATCATTTCAAAGGCTCCGTTAATTTCATAAGGCCACAACAGACGCGACAGCTTGCTATACTCAAAAGTGATCATTAATCCAAAAATGTCACAACAAAACACCGTGTGAACTTCTCCATGATAGAAAACCTGACTTATTTTATCTTCATGTCTTTGGTGCTCTTTGCTATCCCACTAATGACGGTGAAGACTTTGGTAAGTTAAAACTAGAAGCTGATAAAGTGAATTATATAGTGGTTACGCTCCCGCAAAGAAAGCATTCCGAAGCAACAACAAAAGGACTCAAATGATTATTGGAACCATTCATGTTGATTTTGATGAGTTGACAACAATGGCTTCTGAACAATTCAGTTCAGGACCCGAGCCTAAACTTTTGACTCCTGGAACAATCAGTTTAGGACTCGCGCAAAACATTCCTTCTTCAACTCCGTATGTCCCACCAACAAAGAACGATTGGGAAATTTTGAAACAACCAATGTTTGATGAGTACCTTAATCCTCCACCATGTGTTGATCTTTAAGTTCCTGCAGTCATTGCTCCAGAACCTGCTGTTTTAACCAGTACACCTTCTTCAACTACAATTGATCAAGATGCACCATTTACAAGTACTTCACAAACAACTCCAGAACCACCATATCCAGTCATTCCTCTCGATGTTGAAGAAGCTGACCATGATATTGAAGTTGCACAAATGGATAATAGTCCCTGT
Organism: Tanacetum coccineum; assembly: GCA_026074375.1. Taxonomy (NCBI): domain Eukaryota; kingdom Viridiplantae; phylum Streptophyta; class Magnoliopsida; order Asterales; family Asteraceae; genus Tanacetum; species Tanacetum coccineum. The sequence continues at coordinate 3,435 of BQNB010095371.1, forward strand.
GTTGATTTTACAATTCTAGAACTAATTTATGAAGAATCCTCTTTTCAGGTTGTTATTCTAAATCATGTGCACTCAATCAATCAACCACCCGAACACATCAACAAATGGACCAAAGATCCACCCTAATGAAAAAGAGAATGTGATCCTTCTAGACTGGTTTCCATCACATAACTATAAGGATGAAGCGCTAATTCTGTATTTTGATGCTATCCTTTCTTCTATTGAAAAAGCCCTCCCCCCCCCAAGAGTTATAAATAAGCATTAACCGGAAATCCTATAGGATTGAATCATGCAAGAAGAAATCACGAGTTTTGAACGTCTTGAGTTTGTGAGCTCGTAACTCGTCTGGATCCGTGACATGATTATTACCATTGAGTGGATAGACAAGATAAATTAGACGAACTGGGAGTGGTATTGAAAAATAGGGGTCCACGTAATTGTGCGAGGGGATATCATCAGGAAGAAGGAATAGACTTTGAAGAATCTTTTTCTCTAATTGCTCGACTCGAGGCCATCCGTATCTTTATTGCATTCGCTGCTCATATGAACATGGGCGTCTACCAAATAGATGTGAAGACCATATTCTTGAATGGCATATTGCGTGAGGAGGTCTACGTTAGTCAACCGGACAGGTTTGTAGATCCAGAGAATCCCAACCATGTGTACAAGCTTAAGAAAGCCCTTTACGGTTTGAAACAAGCTCCACGAGCTTGGTATGATTTGCTCTCATCATTTCTACTCTCCCAAAAGTTCTCAAAATGCATCGTTGATCCTACATTATTCATTAGGAAAGAAGGAAAAGACATATTACTGGTATAAATTTATGTCGATGATATTATTTTTGCCTCCACTAAACTTGATCTTTGTGAATCATTTTCTAAAATCATGTGTTCAATGTCGATGATGGGAAAACTATTATTTTTCTTAGGACTACAGATTTCTCAGAGTCCTAGAGGCATCTTTTTTAAACTAATCCAAATATGCTCTTGAATCACTTAAAAAGTATGGTATGGAAACCTATAACCCAGTAGATACTCCAATGCTGAAGAAATCCAAACTGGATGAAGATCCACAAGGGAAAGCCGTTGATCCTACACATTATCGTGGAATGATTGGCACCCTTATATATCTCACATCCGGTAAACCAGACCTAGTATTTATTGTGTGCATGTGTGCCCGGTATCAGGCAAAGCCTATCAAAAAGCACTTACATGCGGTTAAGCGAATCTTTCGATGCCTAAGAGGAACCATAAATATGGGTCTGTGGTATTCGAAGGATTCTTGCATTGCTCTAATAGCTTTTGCAGATGCTGACCATGCGGGTTACCAAGATACGAGAAAAAGTACGTCTGGAAGTATGCAGCTATTAGGTGATAGATTGGTGAGCTGGTTGTCAAAGAAACAGAAGAGCACTGCTATATCCAGTACAGAAGCAGATTACAATGCTTTGTTAGGATGTTGTGCTCAAATACTTTGGATGAGATCATAATTAACTGACTATGGCCTTGGGTTCAACAAGATACCTCTATTCTGCGATAATAAAAGTGCCATTGGTTTATGTTGGAACAACGTCCAACACTCCCGATCCAAACATATTGACATCAGACATCACTTTATCACGGAAGAAGTGGAGAACGGGGTGGTTGAGCTGTATTTTGTCAGAACAGAGTATCAGTTGGCAAACATTTTCACTAAGCCTTTAGCACGATAACGACTTGACTTTCTCATCAACAAGCTTGGTATGAGAAGTATGTCTTTTGAGACTTTGAAAAGGCTGGCAGACGAAGAGTAAGAGTAATGGTGGTAAACTCTTCACATATCCTCTGTATCATATGTATATAAGTAAATCAGAAAAACCCAAAAAGGTTTTTCATTTTATATAAACTTTTCAAAAAGAAAATACAAAAATATAAAACCATAAAAAGAAAATACAAATTAAAAAAATCAGAAAATATAAAAATATGGTGTTCATGACATGTCTTTTAAAAATCAATAACATTTACGGCCTTAGAAATGTCATTAAATAATGATACGAGGCTGTAAATGAAGTTCCAGCAGAAGTTCAAATTGTTTTCAAAACATGTCGTATGGCTTGCTATTATTTCAGTTAGCAACCTAGTCTTCAATTTACAGGCCAGTATTTCGACAAAAAGAAAACTTGACCTCACAATGGGAAATTAATTTTTTTCGGGAATGAATTACTTCATATTCATTCAAACGCTTGTGTTTACTTTGCAACACAACCCGTGCTTCCATTATACAAATTAGTGTACGTGTCAGTGCATTTATTTGTCAAAATAAGTGAAATCTTATTTTTATGGTGTTGATTTTAGAAACAAAACAATCATCTCAGTAATTCATCAGAAAATAAATTTTCAAGACATTTGACCAATCAAAAAACGACTAAAGCTCTTTAAATAGAAAACGGGTCATTGTTTGAGGGGGGGAAATGTCAAATAACCTTCTTCAAAATCAACAAGTGATAAAAGGAAAAAAGGTTTTTAAACAATAACAGATTAATATTTAACGGGAAGTTAATTAATTTTAACTTTGTTGTGCTTAGTATGTTATGTGTTTCTGCCTTTAGGGATTTGATAGCAAAATTTAAGGCTTAGTCTAGTTTAATAACTTTTAGGGACTATTTGTGCCAATAGTAAAACTAGTATTAACCTTAGGAAAGTTATTAAAAGCAAATGCAAAGGAATATAAACTTGGGGGGTTGTTGGTAGAAATATTACGATATTTAATCTATACATTCTCTTCATATTGTGATGACAAACATGTAACTTATAACACATAACGTAAAGTGCTTAAGTTACTCGTGATCACAAATCATCAATGCATTCATACGACAACATCTCTCGACGTCCCAAGTCTGCTTCAACGAAGTTTGCATCTGACGTAAATCACTTAAGGCGTGAATAAATAAATGCTTAATTTATTTTATGATCAAAGGAATTTTTAATTTTCTCAAACCTTACATTTTTATAAAATGTAAAAAACATTTTTTAAAACTTATACAAAATATTTTTGTATTTAAAAGAAATGTTTTAATCAAAATAAATATTTTGAATTTAAAATTTTTACCTAAAACGGCTAGAAATGATCCAGAAAATACCACTTCTAGAAAAGACAAAAAGGGAGCGTCTAGACCTAGGTTGCCCCCTTAACTATAAGGGCGACCCCTTAGTGATAAGGGGGCAGAAACATGAGCTAACGGGGCCGGCCAGACAAAAACGTTCCCAGCTTTGCCTATAAATACAGGACTATTCCCAACTGATTTTCTCACCGTTTGCACTCATTCTTTTCTGTCTAAAATCAGTTTATACATCACCTACAATCCTTTGATCATTTGATATTAAGCATTTGTTTCCAAGTGATTCAAGCTTATTCCTCTAAGTGCAAGAGAAGAACTCTCGTTATCATCAAGATACGAAGTTATGTAGTTTAGTTAGTGCATTCATGACATGTCTTACATTCACAATGTATAGATCGAGTCCATGTATTCCAAACTTGTGTAATAGTTAGATCGTGGTGATCATGTTGTGTATAGTTGTTAGATCATGGTGATCATAGAAAGTATAGTTAGATCGTGGTGATCATAGAAAGAAGAGTTAGATTGTTGTGATCGTGTTAGTGTCTAGGTGTAGTAAAGTGAAGTTGTGCGGTGAAATGAAGTAGTGCGGTGAAGTGAAGTTTTGTCGTGAAGTTAAGCTGTGCGGTGAAGTGAAGTTGTGCGGTAAAGTGAATTTGTGTCATGAAGTGAAGTTGTGCGGTTAATATTTTAGTCCTCAAAATACATAAGTTGTGATATATTGGTTCTAGCTATGATTAGAACTCGACATTTGGCTTAGTGTTGGAAATCGGTGTAAGCTTAGTTGTGTATGGTTTTTCTCCACCTAAAGGGATCTTGTTGAATAGTGAAGTAACTCTCGAGTTGACTAGTGAAGTAACTCTCGAGTTGGGTACTCGGGGAGTGGAGTAGGGCGAAGAGTGCTTTCGAAGACCGTACACTATAAATATCGCGCGTTCGGTTTGCCCTTTCTTTTACTTTTCGCGTATTTACATCTTTAAATTCTAACCTTAACCCCTTACAATTATATTTGGCATTAGATCAATACTGTGTCCGAGTTGAATAGAGTTGCTTACTATTGATTTGGATGATGATTGTGAGCGTCATAGCATAGAAGTTAACATTAGTACGCATTGTGCTGATATTGTTTATGACATGTTCTAGTGGATATAGATTATTAATTCACACTTTATCTATATAGCAATTCTTAAACTTGATAGATAATTTGATACGAAATATTTTACAGTTTATTAAATGGAAACGTATTCACCACCCTCGCCTCTTATGATTTCCAAACAATTGGATAAATCTATGATTTCACACAATTTGATTATCAGAGCCATTGCCTCTAATTTTGAGAAACAAATTTTTTAAAAATGGAGCATAGATATCAATGTACAAATTACCCATGATGGTGGGATAAATATGAACAAGTCTATTTTGTTCCAATAACTTGTAATTATTTTTAGTTGGTTAATATCACTATTAGTATACTGACGCTCTAGAGAAAAACGAAGTAAACAAGATGATGCTTAAAATAAGTGTTCGGTATCAAACTCAGGAGGTTCTACCATCTTTTCGTAAGATCCACTAAATTGATTTTGGTAAAACATGACGAATTTAATGTGTCAGGTGTCTTTCCATGCCCTTATACCTCCAATGGTCGGCCTTCGTATACTGGTGTACTTCCCCTTAATTCTAGGGCTCCAGTCCCATTATATTTAAGGGGTACCCACCCTTTGCTGATTCGAACAGATTTTTGGAAACTTTGAAAATTCATATAAAATTAACCGTAAGTCCGTAGAAGTCGTGCCACCCGTCATTTTAAAGATAATTGAGTCTACTTTCGTTTAAAAATACTTCCAAGTATTTATTCCAAACTTAAGTAAATTAAAAATGCAAAATACTACATAGTGGTTAAAAATTTGTGTGTACGCATTTTTGTGACGTAAAACATTGTATTTTACCTTTTTCCTTATTCGAGAGTTTAGGCATTTCTAGTTGGAATAACCTTTGAAAAATGAATTAATTTAACTTTTACAAAAATATAATAAAATGGTAGTTTTTGAGAAATGGGGAGAAACTAATTCGTTTTCAAACAAAAACCGAGCTAAGTATAATATTATGATATCTAATACACAAAACGACGACAAGCACTCTTATGTGTTATGCTATGTGATTATGTGCACTTCTTTGTGTCTTAAATTTGTTAATAGAAATTATTAAATAATCATTGCTATTTGTAATTGAGATAATTGAATATCTAAGCACACACTATTCGTTTGTAGCTAGCTTTTCAGATTGTGCCTAACTAGAACTTATGCTAGATTTCTTGTACTAAGTTGTAAAATTGTATTTGCATTGCATATATGCATATATCACTTAATTTACAAATGTTACATAAATACCTTGTAAATCTTTTCGAGTAATGATAATATACTTAAAAATAAGAGTTGCAAAACTAAACTTTCATGGTATAATATTAATCTGAGTTAAAACTAGTCATCCTAAATATTTCCTAACGATTAAAATCTATTTTTAAAACAACATGTTTTAAGATATTTACAACTACATGCTTTGTTTGACCTTTTGGTTGAGAGTTAAACAAAAGAAATTATTGTATGAAAACAATAGTAAAACTAAGAAAAAGAAAAATGCTTGTGCTTTACAATTCTAACATGCACACATAATTATATAATATTTTTCTTAAAACATACAGTATTTTACAAAAGATTGTGTTTTATAAAAATGGTTAGAAAACTCAATTAGTATACTCATAAAAGTCAAAAACTAGCAAATTATACATAATAACAATAGTTTTCTTTCTCGCACAAGTACAAATTTACAACAATCTTGAAATAAGAAATTAACGTATCATTATTCATCAACCTCACCTTACAACTAATCTTGGGATTAATAGAATACGCTATTTAAAATATTTATTTATTTTCTTTTAAATGAGTGTTCGTGAGGGTCAAGAAAGATTTCGAGAATATATCAATTCATTATTCAAATTATGATTGATATCTTTATTGAATCTAATTGACAAGTTTTTGTGTATGGATATGAAATTGAAATCTTATTTGTTTAGTTTCAAGATTATATGCAAAATGATAAATAAAAGATACTTCATCTTTCTACTGATCTCTACATAACCAATCACACTTGTTGAATATGGGTTTTGTTGAATATCTTGGAGCTTGAGATACAGTACAAAACAAGAATGAAACAAGAATGGACTCTAAAAAGCCACAAAGGTCGAATTAAGACGCGTCATATCAAAAGATCGTTTTACACTCAATATATCTCAAATGACCCTTCTTAAAGAAGTGAAACAAGAACAACAATTGATGACTTTGCTTAAAGTATAAAGACAAGAGTTATTTAAATGCGCTTTAATTGTTGATAGAAAAGAATTAATGTTGATTTAATACTATTATTTTAGTTTCCAAATTGTATTATGTTTTCCTTTGTAAAGTCCCTGATCTCATACCCTATTATAAACAGAGAAATTCTCATTGACATAGGTTTTATAATCCACAAAAAGTGTGTGTGTGATAAAACAATAAGATGTAGAACTTGATCAAAGTAATAAGTAGTTGGCTCTGTCGTAATATGCTAGGACGTCCTAACTTGCAAATGGTTAATCAAGGTTCATTCTTAATCCTTAACGATCCCTGTTCCACCCACGAATTACACCTCAATCTGTCGATGTACCCGACTTATTCCTTGACATCAACAACTAATATTAGGGCGCCTAACGTCTGCGGTGCCAATAATCTGTATTTCTAGGTCTAAAACCATGTTCATGATAATATTGTATCCCGTATAGTATATTCTCTAAAATCTACACATCCACCTACTGTTATCATTATACCAATTTACGCAAAAACTCGTGCGCGTCTCTAAACAAACCTTCAGGCCCCGCCTAACCCCGAGACCCAGAAACGACACCTATCGATCCTTTAATCTATTAGGCATATTTTCAACACAATCTGGCACTCACTGAAAGACCATCCTCGTTGGCTCTTGAATTCCAAGGGATCTACAAGGAATGAAAACAAAGGACCAAAGTCTTAGACCATGTGCTAGGGAATCTGATAAAATGTATAACAAATAAAGATTTTAGGTCTCTCAAAAGAAAGAGATAAAAAATGAATATTAACGAGAATATAGATAAAGCATGAATAATTAATTGACTTTACTCTCCATTAATATCTTTTTATACAGTATTCCATGTAAGGCCCCCTTACCTCCAATATGCTATAAAAGGAGGTCCAGGCATATCTGTTTTCGGCATCTAGAAAATGTGTGTCATTCACTGAGTTAAGTCGACTAGATACAAAAGTATGTGTGTAGCTACAGCTACAATCGTTTTTTTTGTATAATTAAGTGTAATGACGTCAGAGTTTAGTCCTTAAGGATCATTGATCCCTAGCTTACAGTTCAAAGTGATGTACCATATTAATTATCAAATAATCAATCTAAGGTAGACATCTTGTCTCTGGTCACACACAACACTCTTCCCTTATGTTGTCAACCTTGTTATAGATAATATTGATTCTATGTTGCAATACTCCTACCCACCCTCAGGCAGTCTCTCTCACTACGAAACTCCCACACCAAACCAACACCCCTGCCGAAGACTCTAAACACTCACACTCACACACACAGTCTTAAACAACACACTTAGCCAGGGACTAACGCCCACCACACCTCACGATTTTATTGGTTCTTTCCCAACTCTCTGAAACAATTGGTATCTAAAGCCACTCGGCGTGGCTCTGATCTAAAAAAGAACATTCAAGACAATACATGTACTTACTAAACCCTCCGCGTGGTAAACAAACCACTTCTCTCTTCTCACAACATCTCGGATCTAGTTTACGAAACAAACATCCAGCCCTCACCCACCAACCCACCCAATGCACCAACCACCAATTCTTTTACAGTCCTCAAAAATCCCTACCCGCTCGAGCCCAAAAATAGTGGAGCGACAGCTGACTCTAATCTGCCAAAATTCGACGAATTTGCGCATTGCAATGTTTCTTCCCTTGAGAGGTCTTTCATGGTCTCTGCCTACATCTGAGGACCGATGCCATTGAGCCGATGTGCATCTCTGAACAATAACTTAGACGTTCTTCGAAAATATTAAGGCTTGACAAGTCTGGGGTGTTACTAAGTCATGTGAGTTACCCCAAACGGGGTGATGATAACCCTAGTAGCCACGTTTACTGATGTGATCTCAGAAGTCTTCCACTAACGCTTTTACTGGTGATTTACATGGCTTGAATCATATTCTCTCTCAAGTGCAATCACCATTCTTGTTATGCGAATCCCACTTCTTGCGCGCAAATTCTAGAGAAGCGATTTTCAACAATACCGAACAAATATCTGTGATCTGGCTGCTTCGTATTTGCGCGTCATCACACAGAGATCGACGGAAAAAAAGAGATTTCAAGCGTAGTCTAGCGGAAAGTAACAGCAGTTAGGGTGCTTGAGACTGATAATTGATGATCTCTTCTGTGGTGTATTATTGGTGCGATCACAGGTACGAATTCAGTGCGCGACGCCACACAATATCACACTGGCGAATGCGCAACAAACTCCACTAACTCTGAACAAGCTCGAAACACAAGGTGTAACAAAGTAATCTAAACTGATCTCTTCCACACTCCAAACACAACCTAACAAGCACGCAAGCTAACCAAACCCCGCGATTACATCGTATTCCCACTCCTGACAGCCGCTCACTCCTGCCAAGTATGATGGAATTGTTATTCAGGGTTTTATGCATTGTGTTCATTCTGAGATACGTGATTTTGGGATGGCGTATCATCTTCTCTTCGTTTATGATGTGAAAATCCCCCTATGTTTTACACGAGGCGGATCATCTTACAGCTTTTAACTTCCATATTAAACAGGATGCGAAATATCACCATCTCACATCTTTAACAAAGACACACCAGTTATCACCCAAAGCGCACCACGCACCTGAGTATAAATGGAATGGATACTTTGAAAAGGAATTAATTGCCTGCCTTCCATGTTTATATCAAAGAACACATAATGTAACCACCAACGAGTCTTCGATATTCCCTAACACTGTACACCACCTAGCTTAGAGGGGCCCCAAGAAAAGAATTTTATTCAAAGAAGGATGATGGAGTATATTATTTGCTTCCAAGAATATCGCAGTTAAACACTAATCCGTTATATAACATGGGTTCCTGATTACGCGGTTGAGATCGTGGGCCCTTACATGTTAACCATTGCTTGGAAATTATACTGGATGCTCCTGCAAAGAGTTGTACGAGAGTTCTATTAGTCACACAACGTATATGTTACGTATCTACAACTAGAGTCTTGGGCATTAGGGTTTAATACTTGCTATGCACAGTACAATATGTTTTCATATTGGTGCTGTACAAGGTATGGTTAAAACTGTTCATTTATATTGGTGATGTCTAAGCAGTTAATGTAGGATGTGTTTAAAGAAGAATTGTTTTTGGGCTTTATTACTATTAGGCTTCAAAGTAAATTTCTGCTTGCTTTGGGCGTATTTGTTAATACGGGCTTGGAGATATCTTTGTGCCTTGCCCTTTCGAATATGCTTATGTTGCTATGGAGTATCTAGAAATAGGATTTTTGACTGTTTGTATTGTTCGAGTAAAAAGTTGCAAGCTGCTAGTGTTATGCGATATCTAGTAATACACTGATTTTTGGTTCTTGAGATGAATAAAAGATCTCAGTGACAGAAAAAGGCGTGAGAGGTATTTGTGTTTTGAGATCCAAATTAAAATTGGATGCTTCGTTTAAAGGGGAACTAACAGAAAGTTAATGGATTTTGAGGTTTTAAAATTTTCTTAAACGTTTAAAAAGTGCTCGTTTTTTAAGATTGTTTGAATTAATTGGTTACGGAGTTTATTTGGTATCTCCTATTTGAAATTGAAGTAAGTTTTACAAAGGAGTTTACTTATTTTATCTTGAAATCGGGGTTGGGTGGTTGCATGATTTCAATGATAACTTGCTTGAACATTTTACGTTTAGATTGGACTTGGTTTATCTAGTTTCCAGCGTCCAAGGGTGGTTGTGAGACCTGGTAAACTATCACCTAAAGGATTACGTTGTAAGTCCTCATGTTCACACTAAGTATGTTCGATGTGGATAAATTCAAGAGTTGATGTGTTTTTTAGAGATTTGATCGCACACATTCTCTATACCGTCTTCACTATCCACAATAGTGCAATGATTAAGTAACAAATTTTAGGAGATTTTACTTCATAATCAAGTTCGATATTAAGGTTGTACTTCATCATAATCCTTACATAGAGCTTACAGAATTGAAGATTCAAGAAATGTTAACATAAGGCGTTTTTTCAGGGAGAAGACTTAATGTTAAAGATGTTTAACCATTTATAATGCGACAGCCGTCGGGTGCAAGGTTTTTACTACTGCTAGTTATTATTACTACTGCTAGTTTAAGTTTCTACTGCTCAAGTTAGAAAATACTAAATGATCGTTTCTATTTGAAATTTAGCTAATTGAATATCTAAGCACATGTGCCATGTACACTATTCGTTTGTAGCTAGTTTTCCGGATTATGCCTAACTAGAACTTATGCTAGATTTCTTGCACTAAGATGACGAAATTGTTCTTGCATCACATATAGGCATAAATCACTTAATTTACATATGTTACATAAACATCTTGTAAATCTTTTCGAGTATGGGAATATACTTAGGAATAAGAGTTCAGTAACTTATCAAGTATATTATTAAATGTGTTAAAACTAGTCACCTAAATATTTTCAATGATTTAATCTATTTTCAACAACACGTTTAAATATTTTCAACAACTTATCTTGTTTGACCTTGGGTTGTTCAAACAAGAGAAAATGGATCATTTTAATATATTAGTATTTAAGTAAAAGAAAATGTATTTTCGAACTATGCGTGTGTTTGAATTGATCCAACATATCACATCTAATTTTATGTTATGTAGCATTTTACAAGAGTTGTGTTTTGTATGATAATACTTATGATTTGTCGAAAGTGTGCACATTGTACGTAACAATAAATAGTCTTTGACATAAACAAAATGTATAACAATCATGAAGCAATAAGTTAGCTTTTCATCATTTATTAACCTTACTCTCACAAATAATCTTAGGATTAATAAAACACACTATTAAAATATTTATTTATTTTCTTTTAAATGAGTGTTCATGAGGGTCAAGAAATATCTCGAGTATATATCGATTCACTATTCAAATTATGGATGATATATTTATCGAATCTAATTGCCAAATTTTTGAGTATGGACATGAAATTGGATTCTTGTTTATTTAGCTTCAAGACTATATCAATATATAACAAAAGATATTATCTTGGATCTACATACTCAATCACACTAGATTGATATGAAAATAATTACATCATTTTCTAGATGAAAAGAATATGCATCGGATCATAACTCACACTTGTGTTGATGATATCATATTGAGTCTACTTGTCCAATGGTTGTGTTCCAAATATTATACTAATATGTTTAATACATGCATAAAATACACAATGAATTAGGATTGACGACTTGGATGTTTCGTCCGAAATATTCAAGCAATTTACATTGCACTGCAATTTGTAAATGTGTCATTTCGAAAAACCAAACACGAGCAAACTAACAACATATGTAAACTTTGCTCATACAACATAAAAGCACAACTCAAAGCCAAAATTCACTTTTAACTAAATTCTCAAATAAAAATAATATTATTGTTTGTTTACCTAGGATGACATAATGTTTGGGAAACATTATGTATAAAGAATTTATGGACTTATCGTATTAAACGATTAATAAAGGATAATATATATCCTATTCATTTTATTTTCTTCGTAGCATAAATGGTTGTGTTACAAAAAAATACACTGCATATAATTTGAAAAATATAAGTTATTAGAATTGAAAAATAACCTATCACAATATGTGTCAATGCATAAACAAGTAAAAATACATTTATTCAAATACTTATTTAATTATGGTATACAACATTGATAAGAATAATTATTTTAGAAAAAGCATATTTGTTTAAAAATAAAATATGTCTCTTTTTAATCATTTATCACTAAAGAATCACAAACTCAATTAAGATAAATAATATTGATGAGATTCATTTCACAAGACATGCAATGGAGCATTCTTAATACACTCTCAATATAACATATTTTTCATTGTCACAAATAAGCACATCTCTTGGCGTTTGAAAAACCAAACACGTTAAATATCACATGTGACAACTACACATGTAAGATGACTAAGTATAAGACATCCATTAAATCAAGCAATATGTAATCGAAACCAAACAACCTATAGATCTTGAACAAAAGATTAAAACATCTTGCTTACGCTTATCTTAGAATTCTACACATCTTGATTAGGATTATGCGAACCGGAATTAAAGTATGTTAGTTGAGTCATGTTAGGCCCTCTATGAAAAGATAATACAAATTTTATCTTTGCTACACTTCATTAGGCAAATATAAGAATTCTATTTTGTCTAACATGAGAATGACTACTGGAGAATCTATTGCACTAGAAATTCAATTTGACCTAACGGTTGAATTGCTTCCAAGAGTGAAGTTGGGTTCGGTGTATAACCCGTAAAAATGGTCGTGTTTAGCCTGAATTGAGCACCACTAGTGATAGTCTCATATTCATTCTCTAATTTGATTAAATGGCTCTTCCTAAATATGCCTAATGATAGTCTACATCGATAGACTTTGTATCTCATTAGGAGTACACACTAAGCACGTAGAAATTAGGCTTCTCCTTAGTCAATCTAGACACAATGCACCTCACATATGTGCTTTAATGTCTCAAGATGATAACTTGCTCTCATGTAATGCAATTATATGTCTTCATGATTATCTTGATGCTCAATGTTTAATTGCTTAGCTATTAAATACATGTCTATTATAAAGGCGTTTGTCTTTTTCTAGCAATTTAGATAAAATATCTCTTAGTTTATCTAAATGACACATGCTCCTAAATGCTAAATGCTAACATGTTTTACATGACGATTAAATTTAAAATGATCATGTCTTGTATGCGTCATTTTACATGACTTACGTGTTAATTCTACACCTACACTATATTAGCTTAACATATGACAATTAACGTTTAAATGCCATAGAGTCTTACACATTAATCTCATTAATAATTGTGTCGAAGATGCATGCCTTAGATTAAATATACATACTATATCTAGAGTTCCTTATACATCTAGGTTATATATTATCTCACACTATAATATTTTTCTTCGCTTACCGTGTCATAATCTAAAAAGTCACAAGAGTCTAATGGTGTTATAACTCCTAGAGTCCCTCCTCCCGACAACATACCTTAATCAACATCTCGCCTTCATCTAAATAATCCACTCTTTGTCAAATGAAAAGTTATATACATATCTAATCACATACTCTCCTCCAAGTAGGTTTTGGACAACTTAAATAATTCATCCGAAATATTCAAGTATCTTTAACTTACGATCGCAAACGTTAAAGGTCATATCCGAAAATTCATATTCAAGCCTTTTAACAACATATGTTAAAATGCTCTTTCTAAGGATAAAAGCTTACATCAACCCTCGTTGACACAGTCTGTATAAGTTTCTACATATGATTCTTAGCCACTTAACATACCAACACAACCTTAAGACTAAGTACTTTCACTTCCGTTAATGCTTTCCATCCCCTTAGGAATGTCATAATGGTTTATCGTCATGTTTACCTCATACACAATGAGGATCGAACATTATCTATCGATCTCAGGATAGAAAACTCATCATAATTCGTCGTCATTTCCTTCGCGACAATGTCCAAAAGGAAATATCTTCATCGAAAAAGTTTTGTCGTAAGACAACATCGCCAGCATCCTCACCAAACCACTCAAACGTGAACCTTTTTAAGTCTAGGTCTAGGAATGAAAAAACAAATCTCATAAATGTGTTATTCTTATTTTAATAGTCTTGTTACTATTAAATACATTTTGATAAATCTCGACAACTTAATCATTTCATCTGAAATGTTTAAGCATTTTTAATTCGTGAAATGCAAATTAAAATATCACTCATTGTTCATGTCTAAGTCGTTTCACAAAAATCTTTATCACGCCTCTATTATTATTTAGATGGTTAATATCTTCCGTCCACATTTCCGCTACCACCTTTAAGACAACCTCGTCCCTCGTCGTGTGATTGTTCTATGAACATTCGCATACTCGAGAAGAGCTACGAACTTTGTGGAGGAAGTTCCATGTATGCTAACGTCATTCTCGGTCATGACATTGTCAGCTCATCGCTTTCGTCTTTATTTATCTTTATTTATTCTTTTTATTCCACAATTTATGTCCGGATGAGCACGAATTAAAAGGGAATGGAAAACACACCTGTTCACATATATTCTTTAACCAAATACTCTCAAGAACTCACATATGTGATTCTTATTTACTAGAAACCAAGACAATTTAAAACCGAGTCCAATCCTTACAGACTACCAAGTCTCGAGTCATCATGCTAGTCATCTTCAACAAGAAAGATTCCACCTTTAACCAGTTCCCCACAAGTGAATTTCGCATGAAATCGTCACATCATCATTTTCCCGACACTCATAAGCTGTGTGCCTTGTTTGTCAAAAGTCAAGTGAATTTCGAATGAAATGCGTCTCACACTCATAATGCATATTGTGCCAAAATTTGTCACAACACAAGTTGAATTTCATAATGAAAACCGTCTATCATCCAATCATTTTATCTAATTTCTAGCAAGTGAAGAACACAAGAAATATTCAGTCTTCCAAGTGTTGGTTGAGATCATCACACTAAAGTCGGTATTATACCGAAGGGTGTTGGTCAAGTCTTAGTCCTTAAGCATGTGCCGGTAGAACTTTATTATCGGTTCCTAAACATTCTCATGTCTTAAGTATACGTCATGATTCCTTTTATCATGGATTTAGGTTGTTGTTATTAAAACAACGAGTGCATGTGTCTAGGTTTTAAATTTTCTTTTAAAATGTCATAGTTTAGAGTGCATATATCTAAGACATACATGTCTTGTTCCTTGTTAGTGTATTGCTATATATATATATTTAGCTATCATTGTTGGTATATATATGTGAACTTTTCTACTAATTTTCTTTGTAGCACACTTCCGTAGATTGATTCCTTGGTGCCCCAAACAAGGGGGAGCATACACCAAGGGGGAGTTGCAACTGTTATGACATCTACACATTTCTTGATATGTGTATTCCAACCCTTTAATATCGCTCCTATATATATTATGTTGCACGAAACTAACCCTTGATGTAGGTTAAGAATTTGCAACAAATATGATCCATGGATCCGCTAAGGTCAATATACAATAGGATGCAAGTGTCATAGGAGTGAAAGTAAAAGTCCTCCTTGGGATGATGCAAGCTCGCCTCTTTAGTAAAAGTCTCATCTAATGGAATGAATGGCTTGGAGTGTCCACCTTTTTGTTTCGACAAAAGGGGGAGAAGAAGTGTAAACAAGTAACTTATACATTTTACTATGAGTTATAGTTTACATATTTTGTCATCATCAAAAAGGGGCAGATTGTTGGTAGAAATATTACGATGTTTAATCAATACATTCTCTTCATGTTTTGGTGATGACAAATATGTAACTTATAACACATAACGTAAAGTGCTTAAGTTACTCGTGATTTCAAATAATCAATGCATTCATACGACAACATCTCTCGACGTCTCAAGTCTGCTTCAACGAAGTTTGCACCCGACGTAAATCACTTAAGGTATGAATAAATAAATGCTTAATTTATTTTATGATCAAAGGAATTTATATTTTTCTTAAACCTTACATTTTTATAAAAGGTAACAAACATTTTTTTAAAACTTATACAAAACATATTTGTATTTAAAAGAAATGTTTTATTCAAATAAATATTTTGAATTCAAAATTTCTACCTAAAAACGGCTAAAAATGTTCCAGAAAATACCTCCCCTAGAAAAGACAAAAAAGGGAGCGTCCTGGCCTGGCCGGACCCCTTAAATACACGGGTGGTCCCCTTAAATATAAGGGGACCGGCAACCAAATTATGGGGACCGGTTAGACAAAAAGGCTCATCAGTTTGCCTATAACTACTGGACTATTCCCCACTGATTTTCTAACCTTTTGCACTTATTCTTTTCT